>JAQFVV010013717.1:0-81508 GCA_028023455.1 Epiperipatus broadwayi
ACAAATTACTTTTTGATATTAGGTATTATAAAAAAAAAAAAAAAGAGAGGAAAGAAAGAAAGCGAACACGATCTTTATTTGTTTTAGCATAATGTTTTGAAAAGAAAAAAAAAACGTACAGTGAAAGTTTAGTTTTTTTTTAGAAATAAGTTAACTAAAATAAATTCAATGTTGGAAAGTGCATATTGAATCATTGATTAAAATAGCGAAAGGAAATTTCAAAAGGCGAAAGATTGTTATCAGAAACAATTTTCTGATGGTAATTAAAAATGGCCGAAATTCTTAGCGGAAAACAGACTTTGTAAAAAAGAAAAGGAGAAGAATGTAGAAGTTTATAAAGTGGAACAAAGAAAAAGAAAGAACGTGCGCAGAGCTTCTAAAAAGAATCGAAGAGTATAAAAGGAGCGGACAGATTTGAAAAGGGGTCTTTTTACCTGGGTGTTCCAATAGTGCTGAGCATTTGGAAGTGTTTCATATTCTTTTAAAAAAATGTGTTCACTTAGATACAAACTGAAATCGCTCGCCATGAGTGAGTAGAAAGATATCGTTTGCCGACACTTTCTCTCGGAAAAAGTCACCTAGATCGTCCTCGTGCTACCTAAATTAGATCGGAGATTCGGAAATAAAACTAAAAGAAAAAAAAACAGCTACTGTGGACTACTCACTAACTGAATTGTACGTCGGGAAGATCGATGACCTACTTAATGTTAACTTACCGGTAAGTAAATGTACATAAAATTATTTTTTTACATAAAGCTTTATGAATAATGAATTGAATTGAAATATTATCCCATAAAATTTTCTTGGATCAGAAGATTTACGAACTGAGAAATGAACCAAAATGTTGCTACAGAAAATCAGACTAAATAATTAATACTCCAATATTCGACGTAGATTAATGAATTCATATGCACAATCCTTTCCAACGTTGTAATGTCTGTCTTAATCATAATTATTGAATGTTTGACGAGTTATAATAAATCTTATTATTGAATGTTTGACGAGTTATAATAAATCTTTATTATTAACTTCACTTTCATTGTACGTGTCAAAAATTAATACTATTCTATGTAATTTTTTACCTTTAGTTATTTAAAATTAGATCGTATAATTATTACCTTACAGGCTACAATATTTGACGCAGTCTCAGTGGGTCTAACGACCCTGGCGCCCTCAAGTAGAAATTAAAAACTGGTTCTGCTCACGATTGTACCCGGTAATCATTCTAGTCCGAAGTTGATCAGGAAAAATAGCTGTGTTAAGAATTAAAATACAATTTTTTTTATGTTGATACAGTTTGATCAACTCACGCTCAAATATAAATTTGAGGCGTATAAGGGCCTAGTAATACGAAAACGTTACAATGGCGACCAACTCGAGGCTTACGAAAAGAAAAAAAAAAACCACGACCTGAGAAAATTTAAAAACGGCATAAAATTGAGAATTTAATGTCCGTAGCCGGAAAATAAATATGACCACAAATAGTGCGCAAGTCTAAAAAGTTACTGCGTACGATTACAAAAGTTTTTTTTTAGAGTAGGATTTTAAATAAGGACTATATTGAAAGAAAATAATAGCTTATAAATTATTAAATAATAAATAAAACCGATCAAAGGTAAGAAATGACGGTAAAGGTGGAGGGGGACGGGAGATTATAGGGTGATAAAAGAGAGGGGTGTCGGTGAGCGAATTTATTAGCAAAGCAAAATAAAATATTATATTTATATCGTAAAAATTGATAGCGTTAAGATTTTGTTTACTGTAGAAAAAAAATAAGCAACACGGCCATATATGAAATTGAGAAGTAGTAAAAATACACAAAATATGGCAGAAGGCGCGGAAGAATTAAAAGAGGGCTCGGAACCCTTAATAAAAAAACTATTATACGAATGCATGACAGAATTCAAAGAAGAAATAAAAAAAGAAATGACAGAGATGGTCAGAGGATTAAAAGAAGAAATAAAAGAACCAGTAAAAAAAAAAGGAAAAGAAATAAAGTGATCAGTAGAACAACAGAAGAAAAGAGGATAGATAATCTTATTTGTGAATGGGATGGCGAATCGATTAAGTACACATCTCAAGAATGCCCAAAGGTTGTTTTGCAAATAAACGATGTCAAAGTAGAGACATTGTGGGATTCTGGCAGCCAGATATCGGTAATGTCAGAAACAACGTATGAGCACATGTGGAGCCAACCCATAGAGATACCAACTCTACCAGTGAAAAGCACGCTAATAACATTAGCAAATAACAAAAAGGCACAATTGGGATCAAAACAGGTTTGGGTGCAAATTAAGATAGGGGATAAAATTATGCCCCACACGCTATTAATTCTAAAAGGGTTGGTACATGAAGCCATATTGGGGTCAGATTTTATGCACAAAACTGGGTGTGTGATCAATTATAAAGATGAAAAGATTATCTGTGATGGGGAAGAAGTGGAGTTTGGGTCGCGGATGAGAATGAACCATCAAAACGTATGTAATATGGAGGTTGAGACAGAACAGCCTTCAATAGAGGCACGGATTGATGAAGTAATAAAGGGAGTGAAGGAAGGATGGAAAGAGGACCTAAAAGAAGTCTTAAATGAATATAAATCGAATTTTTCAGATAAACCCGGGGTTATTAAAGGGTATGAGCACAGGATCAAGATCGCTGACAGTACACCATACCAGGCAAGATCATACCCAGTGCCACACCACTATAGAGCTGAGGTAGAGAGAGAATTAGCTAAAATGGAGGAGTGGGATATTATCACTAAGGGTTCGTCAGCATATAATAACCCATTGGTGGTTGTAAAAAAAAAAGATGGAACCATACGACTGTGTTTGGATGCCAGGCAATTGAACAAGATTACATGGCCAGATCAAAATGTTCCACCTCCAATAAATGAGTTGGTAAATAAATTCCGGGGGAAAAAGATATTTTCCACGTTAGATCTGACTGCCAGCTATTGGCAGATCAGGTTACACCCTGCTGACCGGAAGTACACAGCATTTCGATATAATGGTATATCGTACCAATTTAACAGAATGCCTTTTGGTCTCAAGAATAGTGGAGCAGGCCTGCTAAAATGTCTCGATCGTGTGCTGTGCCCAGAAATAAAAAAGTTAATCACTGTTTACATGGATGATGTGATTATTGCATCCAATAACGCCCAGGAACACTTACAACACCTCAAGTTGTTTCTACAAGAGTGCAATAGGAAGGATATTCGCATTAATCTGCAAAAAAGCTGTTTAGCAGCGGAAGAAGTGAATTTCTTAGGGCACTTAATTAATGCCAATGGGATTAGACCCCACCCGGACAAAATCCAGGCAATACGAGATTTTCCAGCCCCTCGAACACAAAAACAGGTGAGATCGTTTTTGGGGATGTGTAATTTCTACAATAAATTTTACAAAAACTTTGCTTCAGACATGGAGCCTCTGCTGCAATTATTACGTAAGGGAACGTCATGGAAATGGACGGAAGAGCATGAGACCAATTTTAGGGTTATTAAAGAGAAATTCCTTAGTCAAGTGATGCTGGTTTACCCTGACTTAAGGAAACCGTTTATTGTTCAGGTAGATAGTAGTGGGTATGGGTTAGGTGCTGCTCTTATGCAAGCTCAAGAGGATGGTACCTGGGGTGTAATTTATTTTGTCAGCAGACCACTGAGAGGTGCAGAGATTAATTACTGTGTAACAGAGAAAGAGGCCTTGGCGGTGGTGTGGGCATTTCAGAAGTTCCGCCAATTCTTGATAGGATCGGAAACGATTGTTAGGACAGATCATAAGAGCCTAGAGTTCTTAAGTCACAGTTATTTAACAAATAGTAGGCTAATCCGATGGAGCCTTTTTCTCCAGGAGTTCAATTATTCCATCCAGTATTGTAAGGGCACTGAAAATGTGGTAGCCGACACATTGAGCCGGAATATTGTTCCTGATACCCAGGACCATTTGCAGATGGAAGATATCTGTTTGGCAAGTGTAGAAGTAGAAACAGACGCTGTAGTAGAAGAAGGATTGAGACACTTAGGAAAGGTACAACGGCAAAGCCCGACCTACAAGAAAATTATTGATCAACTAGAAGACAAAGATGAAGCGAGAGAAACAGCAGATGCTAACACTGATGAGAGATACCGCCTGAAAGAAGGGATCCTATGGTATATCACCGATCCTCAAAAGGATCAATGGAAAATGATCATACCAGAAAGTTTACAGGAAGGACTTATTGACTACACACATCATTTGTATGGGCACTATGGTGTAAATAAAGTGGAAGCCTTATTGAGGACATGGTTCCACTGGCCGAATATGAGAGCACAGGTCACCAGGATTGTAAGCTCATGTGAAATGTGTCAGAAGACAAAACCAGCAAACAAGTCGTATCAAGGTCCATTGAGTTCTATCATCCCTAAAGAACCCAATGACCTGGTGGCTATTGATTTCTATGGACCATTGCCGGCTTTTGGGAAAATGAAATATCTACTAGTAGTATATGACCTTTTTTCAAAATGGGTGTCAGCATATCCAATGACCCAAGCCAATACCAAGAATGCCACACGAGCCCTTGAGGTACGATATTTTAAAAGGGTAGGCAAACCAAAAGCTATTTTGTCGGACCACGGTACGCCGTTCACATCTTATGATTGGCAACAGTGGATAGAGAGGATGGAGGTAAAACACATATTGTCATCCATACGAAATCCACAATCAAACCCTTGTGAGCGGGTGATGAGAGAGTTAGGACGCCTCTTCAGGGTATATACTGCATCCAACCATAGAGGATGGGTGAAACAACTCCCAAGGGTGTTAAATTTCATAAATTGGTCTCATAATGAATCTACCGGATTTGCACCTGTAAGACTTCACTTCGGACAAGCAATACCTAGGTTGTACCAATCCAAGTTACCCGCTGGTCCAGAAAACATTGATAAAGGGAGAGATCATGAAGAAGCAAGAAAAAAATTGGAACACTGTGCCAAGCTCCGAACCCAGCGAAAAGGAGGCCTGACTGATAAGTTTAAAACAGGGGATACAGTATGGGTAAAAACGAACCCTGTGAGTCAAACTGGGAAGCATATTTTTAAGAAGTTCCAAAATTTGTATGAGGGACCCTACCAAATCAGCCGACAGGATGGTCCAAATGCTTTCACTTTAAAGAATGGTGAAGGAGAAAGGGGTACCTATAACGCCAGGTCACTGAAACCATATAAGACTAGGACGTGGGTTAGAAGTACTCCATAAAGACTTAATTAAGAATAAAATTAGTTCAAGCCCATATTTTATTCTCATTCCCCTGCCCCGGTGGTATTGTACCATTTATTTATATATAAAGTACAAATTACTTTTTGAGATTAGGTATTATAAAAAAAAAAAAAAAGAGAGGAAAGAAAGAAAGCGAACACGATCTTTATTTGTTTTAGCATAATGTTTTGAAAAGAGAAAAAAAACGTACAGTGAAAGTTTAGTTTTTTTTTAGAAATAAGTTAACTAAAATAAATTCAATGTTGGAAAGTGCATATTGAATCATTGATTAAAATAGCGAAAGGAAATTTCAAAAGGCGAAAGATTGTTATCAGAAACAATTTTCTGATGGTAATTAAAAATGGCCGAAATTCTTAGCGGAAAACAGACTTTGTAAAAAAGAAAAGGAGAAGAATGTAGAAGTTTATAAAGTGGAACAAAGAAAAAGAAAGAACGTGCGCAGAGCTTCTAAAAAGAATCGAAGAGTATAAAAGGAGCGGACAGATTTGAAAAGGGGTCTTTTTACCTGGGTGTTCCAATAGTGCTGAGCATTTGGAAGTGTTTCATATTCTTTTAATAAAATGTGTTCACTTAGATACAAACTGAAATCGCTCGCCATGAGTGAGTAGAAAGATATCGTTTGCCGACACTTTCTCTCGGAAAAAGTCACCTAGATCGTCCTCGTGCTACCTAAATTAGATCGGAGATTCGGAAATAAAACTAAAAGAAAAAAAACAGCTACTGTGGACTACTCACTAACTGAATTGTACGTCGGGAAGATCGATGACCTACTTAATGTTAACTTACCGGTAAGTAAATGTACATAAAATTATTTTTTTACATAAAGCTTTATGAATAATGAATTGAATTGAAATATTATCCCATAAAATTTTCTTGGATCAGAAGATTTACGAACTGAGAAATGAACCAAAATGTTGCTACAGAAAATCAGACTAAATAATTAATACTCCAATATTCGACGTAGATTAATGAATTCATATGCACAATCCTTTCCAACGTTGTAATGTCTGTCTTAATCATAATTATTGAATGTTTGACGAGTTATAATAAATCTTATTATTGAATGTTTGACGAGTTATAATAAATCTTTATTATTAACTTCACTTTCATTGTACGTGTCAAAAATTAATACTATTCTATGTAATTTTTTACCTTTAGTTATTTAAAATTAGATCGTATAATTATTACCTTACAGGCTACAATATTTGACGCAGTCTCAGTGGGTCTAACGACCCTGGCGCCCTCAAGTAGAAATTAAAAACTGGTTCTGCTCACGATTGTACCCGGTAATCATTCTAGTCCGAAGTTGATCAGGAAAAATAGCTGTGTTAAGAATTAAAATACAATTTTTTTTTATGTTGATACAGTTTGATCAACTCACGCTCAAATATAAATTTGAGGCGTATAAGGGCCTAGTAATACGAAAACGTTACAATGTGTTAGTACCATTTATTTCTTAGTTCAAATAAAGGCCCGTTCTTTTGCTTTATAAATCGTAATGCATTGATTTCTTTAAAATCAAACAATTTTATATTTATCAATAATTAACATAATTATCTTTGTTAAGTATTGATGTTATACTCTATGTATTTATCATGCTTTTCATGAATTGATTTAAGGATGTGTAGAAAATAAATTTCATCTCCTTCTTACATAAAATTAGAATCATATTTGCTTTTCCAAATAAAATACCAAATAACGAATAATGTATGTAATTCGTTTGGCACAAATGCCATAGGTATCATTGTTTACACTTGTCTACTTTGTCGGGGCATAGATAAAAATATTTATTAAATACTTACGTACTAATTATTGGATATGAGTACAACTGCCATCATTTATTGTACACTATAATTCACACGCCAAAGACTAGAGATAATTTATAATCCTCATAATAAATATTTGAACAAATATTTGCTTATTATTAAACATTTTATATACATATTTGGTTTGATTGTTTATTATTTATTAATTAATTTTAAATATTCATTCTCACTGTTTGTATTGGCAACAAAATATACATATGTGAATTTATTCAGAAATATCTGTAGTCATTTTATCATACATTAGTTAGAATCAGCTAAGTGGTTTCAGTAATCATCACATCCATTGAACTTATTCATGGTGCATCATCTCATGTGCCATCAATATGTATTATCAATTGGGTTATGATCTGAGCTCGTGAATTGGGTTCGAATTCAGTTTGGTCTTTGATATAATTATTTGGTTTGACTGGGTTTGAAATCCGGTTTCATGGATTCATATTGTGTTGGGTTGAAATATATTTGACCAGTACAATATATATATATATAGTAATGCAATAAAATTTTAATGAATGTTTACATGAAAATCTTGTATGTGTGGAGGAATCCATTTAAATAAACTTTATTAGTATGCATATAACCGAAACAACTACCCAAGACCAAGAGTCATGTTCAAACATTTTCTTTTTTCTCTTAAAAATGATGCAAACTATACTTAAATTGAATTCCTACATATTCTTGTGCTTCATTTATTAATATAGAAGCTTGACTAAAACTCTTTGGTTATGAAGAATAAATATTTAAATCAATTGCAATATATATATATATATATATATATATATATATATATATATATATATATATATATATATATATATATATATATATATATATATATATATATATATATATATATATATATATATATATATATAAATATTAGAAAATACAGTAATTAAAATTTGTTAAAAAAATAAAAAAATTGCCATCCCTTAGGAGTGTTTTCAACTATCCTTGTAGTCTTTGTGAACTAATACTTTGATAGGTCAACTTTCCCATAATTCCGTGTTCAATGTATTAATTGACAAAACTACAAGGATAGTTGAATGTGCTCCTAAGTGACATATTTTTTGTTCTTTTTAACAAATTTTAATTACTGTATTTTCTAATATTTATTTATAAGTTTACTTATATTATTTTGAAGAAATACAGACATTGATTTGTAGTATTATATATATATATAATAAATTAAGTTTGATGTCTATATATATATATAATAAATTAAGTTTGATGTCTGTATTCTTTCCAAAATATGTGTAATATTTAAATATATATCAAAATACTGTAAAATTCACATAAATTATAGTTATTTTTAGAAGTACTTTTGACTATACATATTGTAGTCTTTATTAACTACAGAACATTAAATACTGAAAACTCAACATCCTTTCACAATACCCATAGCTCAATTTAGATTTAGTTCTCCCACATTTCTGTTATTTTAACCTTTGATGATTGCTGATTCATTAACATTTGATGATTTCTTGAAATCAATATAGCCTCTTTTAATTTCCGTTTATTGTGACAATGTTCAATTTGCATAATTATTATATTTTATATTCAAATTTAAATCCATATTGACAAGATTTATTATGATCAAATATAACAGATGATAAAGGTTTATTTACATCTTTTCCTGATTGTTTCTCTTTTTGAATTCTATTATATTAAAGCATGGGCTCTATTATTCTCTTCTCCAATGTACATTTAAATTCACTGATATATTGTAAGCCACATTTACTTATCAATTTATATATAATACAGTTTTGATTAAAATTTGAATTTTGAATTTTAGAGTTATTAAGTAATCTATTTGTATTATTTGTTGAGAAAAAGGTAATGTGACACAAACCCTTATAAATTCTTCTAATAAACTTGACCTGCTCATCTGATATAAATTACACTGGAATCCATTTCATTTTGATATTATTTTTATTTTTAGTTGATTCCTTTTAAATTTTTTAATAATATTAGTAATAGCATTTTATTACAAACAATTTTCAACAAAACATTAACAAATAAATTTACATTTTTTTTTATTTTATCATAATAATATTTGCATGATATTTCATTTCAAAATAAAAAAAACTTTAATCCAGACAACTTATGACTTATAGGTACATATGATTCATGTGGAATAAATCTCTAGCTTCAATTGATTTAATTGACATAAAATAATCCAAATTGTATTCATTATGTATAACTTGAATATCCAAGAATTTTATGGAGTTATATTTTTCTTGAGTTATAATTGACTTTATATCCTTAATCTAATTTAATTCATTAAATTTATCTGATTTAATTCATCATCTGTTACATTTGATCATAATAAATCTTATCAATATGGATTTAAATTTGATTGCAAAAATATAAAAATTACGCAAACTGTACATTGCCACAATAAACGTAAAATAAAATAAGCTATTCTGATTTCAAGATATTGTCAAAGGTTAATTAATCAGCAATCATCAAATGTTAATATAACAAATTGTGGGAAAACTAAATCTAAATTGAACTATTGCTATTGTGAAAGGATGTTTCATTTTGGTTATTCAATGTTATATAGTTGATAAAAACTACAAGATGTATAATCGAAAGTACTTTTAAAAATAACTATTTTTTTATGAATTTTATTGCATTTTGATATATATATACACCTGGGTCTCTTTTTATGTGGACTTATTTAACACGATTTTGAAGTTCACCGGAAGTCGAAATCTGATAATGCGCTATTACTTTAAATAATAAATTTTGTGCACTTACGTTATATTGAAAGTAATAGCACATTATTGGAATTAGACTTTCATCTTAGTAATTTCAATATTTTCAGTGCTTTATAATAGTAAGATTTTATGCAATGATGAAATTAAAATCATAATTTTCACGTTTTATGTCTGTTCAAACATTGTGCATGTTAATTTTGCATTTTAAATCACATTCTGTTTTTGCTTTTTAAAAAAGAACATAATTAATTATTAATCATTTAGTGTCTGTAAGTTTATTTTTAAAAGGTGAGTAAATTTGATTTTTAAACGGAATTAAAAATTAAAGACAAAAATAAGAATTTTATTTTTAGTTGTTAGTTTTAATTAAATTTTTCCCAATAGTGGTGAATAAATGTCTTTTTATTATCGTAAGTCTAAGTTTATAAACAATTAATAAAATCATCATCTCAAAGATTAATTACTAATTATGTTGTCATCAGAAATCTATTGACACAACATGAGTGTGAAGTTAGCGCTAGTTGTATTTCCTCAGTTTGCAAATGAACATGTTTTTCGGCAAATATCGATAATAATTAAAACATGTATAAAAAAATGTAAATTATGCATAAAAATATATTATTTTGAATAAAATTAATTATTATAGTTAAAAAAAGTTTGTCTTGTATCAATTTTTTTTAAATTTGAAATTTTTTAGTAGTCATATTTTATTTCCTTGTTTTTTTTTGCGTGAATTTGAAATTAATTTTATGTTGATGCTTTGCTTTTACACGAATTTTGCAAAATCACAGACCGCATCCCCCCTTTTTCAATTAAGTTACATCTATTTTTGTGCAATTTCGTTTGCGCGTGTTTTCTGAGGAACATATCTATCGTGTAAAACGAGACCCAGATGTGTGCATATATATATATATATATATTGTAACAGGAGAAAGCTTTAAGATTCGCATATGCTGACCACTGGTGTGCCACTAGTCCAAAAATTGGAACAAAAAATTGGATAATAAAAGAATAGCTAAAATAGTATTTAATTGGGTTATGAGTAAAGGGCAGGTAACAAGATGGGTGAGAAAGGTAATGCGGTATGCAAAAGATTTGGATAAAGAATTTATATCAGTATATTTGTACAAAAGATGGGATGATTGTTTTAAGAGGATTATTGAGTGTTATAGTAGTAAGGAATGGGATAAAAGAATAAATTTATTAATAAAGACTAGGGAGTTAGAGAGATGGAGAAATAGTATGGAGAGTAAAAAGAGTTTAAATATATATATATAGAAATACACAGAATATTAGGTGTGAGTTAATATATGATAATAGTAAGAAAAGTTGTTTATTGTTTAAGGTTCAAATGGTATCTTTAGCTACAAAAGAATATACATGTAAATGAAAAAATATGGGTGATTTATTTTGAAAATTATGTAAAGAAGGAATTGAAAATATTAGGCATTTGTTAATTGAATGTAAATGTTTGAAAACAGAAAGGGTACATATAATGAAGATGTGGAAAAATAAATATGAAAAGAGTGATTATACAGAAAGTGAATTATTGGTTTTTATGCTGGGTTTGGGACAAGATAAGGGGGATTTAGATATAAAGGTTAAAGAGTTGACAAAAATTATGTTGTGGAAATGGGATAGAGCAGATTATGGGTAAATTTAGAGTGGGAAATGTAAAATGAAGTGGCCAACAGGTTTATCTGGGCATAATTGCTGAGATATTCTTGACTTCATTTAAGGAAAAGACATAATACATCACATCAACTAGACATTTATTTTAAGGGTGGACAGGATATGTGAAACTGAACGTGCCAAACTAGACTCAGGGAGAAACAAGATATCCTAAATATTGTTTAGACAGTTGAGAATAAAAGCACAAAGACAAACGTCAGCCAAATTAAGTTTAAACAAATTTTAAACTTTTATTTAAAAGCAAAACAACTTGTAAGAAAAGTTTACATGAAAATCAATAGGATTATCTCAGGCATGTACTAGAACAGCCAAACATATTGCTCTAGCAGACTTACTGACTCTCTAATAATGAGTTCTACAGGGAGGAAGAAATTTCATTCAGGAGAAGAGAAGTCACGTAACTGTTGGTTTTCCTATTCACAGGTATGAAAACAATACGTTCTTGAAATAAATCAAAGAAACCAGCACCAGCGAGCTTTTCTAGACCTCAAAAACAAATGTGTTTGAACACAAAATGTCATATGCTAGTAGAAGCTGCATTTTAAAACTATGTTCAAAGCAAAAATGATTGATCTACCCCAAAAACCACGACAAATATGCTTCAGAATGAATGGAAACAAACAAGTAAAACTGGCGACTCCCCAGCCAAACGATTGTCAAAACTAATCTAAGAATTAATGGTCTCAATAGGAGACAAGTAAACCATTAGAAAATTGGTTATGTCTGCCCCAGCATTTAAAGAAATGAATTACCAATAATTATAATAAAAAAATATATTTACAACACAAGTTCTGAGTACACGCTCTGATAAATTTTAAATTATACACATAAATACAAAATAAATCTATCGGAGAGTGCACATGAGTATGAAAATATGAAAGCTATAAATGATTTAGCAGTGAAAGTCACTCTCACCTGTAATTTACAAAATGGATAAATATTATCTTCATGCTGGCTATTTATAAAATTACAAA
Organism: Epiperipatus broadwayi; assembly: GCA_028023455.1. NCBI lineage: Eukaryota > Metazoa > Onychophora > Udeonychophora > Euonychophora > Peripatidae > Epiperipatus > Epiperipatus broadwayi. The sequence continues at coordinate 12,465 of JAQFVV010013717.1, forward strand.
GCAAAAACAATTATAGTTTCCACTTTCAGAGAGATAAGAAATGAAGACTATGAAAATAAAGTCACCATCCAAAACATTTGGTGATTTGCAAAAGCGCAAACACAGTATTTAAAATTAATTCAGGCTATTAAAATAATTACAGGTAAGTTTGCACAATATACATGACTGCCAAAGCACTTAGTAAAAGAAGGCATAAAATAGAAAAACTCACATGTCACTCTCCATTAAACAACAACTCAAAGCAAACTTGGAATCTTAAAACTAAGATTCCCAAGACACACGGCAAAGTACAACAAAAGAGAATAAATATAGCAAACCAGTATGAAGTTAAATATTAATTTATATTACAGATTTATTAGATTGAATGGAGATTTAATGAAAAGAAATTTACCCTGGAAGGAATAAAAGAATATTTCATCTTACGACAAAGCACAGTTCGCATGGAGTGTGCACGTTTATCTTTAGTCCATTTTCAGGTCCTTTGACAGCGGCAAGGTAGAGGCAATGTTTATTTTAAAGGCTCATGGCATGATTGAAGGAGAGTTGGCAGGTGTGGGTTTGTCCTTTGTTTAAATTAGCAAGACATTCTAATGATGGCAAAACTCATAGTGGTAAATTTTGACATCTTGCACAGTAATGAAGTTTGTCAATAATTATTTAAGTTTTAGCAGGAATTAAACATCTGAACTGCTACTCAAAACAGTATGACTCTCTGCAGGCCTTAATCCAAGTGTGTATCCTCTAACTGAATCTTCTCTATCTAAAAATTTGATGGGCTCTCCTCTCTTCGCTACATTTCCTACGAAAAACTTTCATTAGTCTCTAATTCTATATCTCAGGCAGGGCAGATATTAATTTCCCACTCAGTCTAATTTAAAAATTCCATCCAGGGATTATTGAAACAAAAAACACAACACAAACCTCCGCTTTTTTTTTTTTAGAATTAACTTTAAAAATGATTAAAATAAAAACAACAGGAATATATAATTAGCGAGCTTACCTGTTTTTAATCAAATTGATTAAAACGGGCGGTGAAAGTAAAGTATTTTTAAATCAATTTTATAAACAAAGTAGTGAAAGTAAACTATTTTAAATATAAATCAATTCTATAAACAAAAAGTAAAATGCCCTATTTAAATGTAACCGAGTATATGTTTTAATACAAGTACGTTTTTTTTTATTATTAAATAATAATAAGCAATTTTAACATTAGTAATAAAACCATTCATCTGAAATCAATCCAGTTCAAATATATATATATATATATATATATATATATATATATATATATATATATATATATATATATATATATATATATATATATATATATATATATATATATTAACAGAATGGATAGATATAATGTAGAGATTAAATACAATATTATAAACCAAAAAAAAATATCCGAAAAGTTTATTATTGTGTTTCTTTATGGGTCATTTTACCACTAATGCTATGATGATGGTTTCTATTGATTAATTTATTATATCAGTTCTATATCATATATATCCTAAACTATAGGGCCAAGATTATCACATAATCCATTTAGCATTCGATTCATTTTTGACCATAATGCTACCTTTTTATAAAATAAGAAAATTAATTATCTCATGTCAATTAATAAAAAAATAACATTTAAATTCTAATGATTACATATATTGCTGATTATCATGCAATTGAAACAGTGTATGTAATTGATGAAAAAAATACTAAAAACAAACATTAAATATTATTAAAGCAATCAGTTTAATAAATATAAAATTTAATTGCAAGAGATACATAAATGGGTTTTTTTTATGTTATGAAGAAAATGAAATAATATAATTATCATTTAACTAAAATTAATAACATATAAGTATAACACACAAATTTAATGCTAAATAATAAAACATCTTATTATGTAAATAATAATAATTATGATAATTTTAAATTATCTTCATTTGTTAATATTTTAATTAGGAATATCATCACTTAAAGAAATTTGTATATTTTGAATTCTATTCATACTCTTTGGATTTGCATTTACATAAGTATTTAAATTTGTAATGATATTCAAACTTTGGGTAGATCAAGATATCTTGAGATGGATATTCTTGACTGTTTAAATATTAAAAAAAATTCTTATAATTTGATAAATTGTCTTCAAGTTGTTTCATCTCATTGTGGCTTTTTCAGAATAGATTGAAAATTTTATTACATTTCTATACTTATATTTTTTTTTTTAATTTTCTTGTTGGATTTTGAAATTTGATTAGTCTTGTCATAAGAAAGTCAGCAGATTCAAAACAACTAGAGCTCCACTTCATAAGTACAGACAGGCAACATCTTGATTGGAATGATTATAGTGGGTACACTCTAAAAAATTAGCTGCTCATTTCAATGATTAATGCTGCCTATTGTAGTTTCACCATTTTGCTAGCCAACACAATATAGTTTCATTTGTAAAGATAGATTACTACAAGCTTCTATTATCACACTGCTCTTCCATAAATTATTGGATTGAACATTTTGATTGTTAATCTTTTTTAAAAATATAGCCTGTTTGAATAAAATATTGATAATTTAGCATAATTTTTAACTTGGTTTAAATGGTTTCCCTTCTTGTGATATTGATAAAGTGAAATTCTAAGGTTATAATTACCTAATTAAATGTATCTATATTAATATCATTCATTACAACTTTAGTAATTAGAAATATTTGTTTTTCCTATTAATAAAAAAAAAACAAGCATAATTATCAACTACTTTTTTTTTAATATAAATTATTTACTACATCCCAAAAAATAATTTTTTTATCAATTTTAACATGATTTATAAATAAAATCAAAGATATAAACATGAAGTTTAAAATAAAATAATTCATTATCTTTAAATATGATTTTTTATTTTACTTTAAAAATTAAAAATTTTGTTGCTAGATTTGAATGAAATAATTTACACAAGAATGTATTGTATCAAAATAATTCATGATCTCCATATCATATGCTTAAACATGCTGTTAATAAAAGTATCAAACCCTCCATATAGTAGTGCCACCAAGCATAATTTATTGTTTACTTATGAAGGCTTGTACTTGGTGGTACTACTGTAGGAAGATTTTGATACCTCTGTTTAAAACTCAAACAATATCTTTAGCAATAAGGAAATATGGACAGAAACAAAAAAAATATGGGTAATTTAGTTTGCAAGTTATGTAAAGAATGCATAAAAAATATCGGGCATCTGTTAATTGGATGTAAATGTCTACAAACAGAAAGGGTGCAAATAGTAAAATTTGTGGGAGGATAAATGTAAACAAAGTGATTATACAGAAAGTGGGTTCTTGGTTTTTATGCTGGGTTTGGGGAAAAAATAAGTGGGAATTTGTTATAAATTTCATAGAGTTGTCAAATATTATGTTGTGGAAATGTGATGAAAAAATATTGAGAAGAATGTTGGGAAAACTTAGGGTGAGAATAGAAAAGAAAAATAAGGTGGTTAACAGGTTTCTCTGGGCATAATGGCTAACAGATTTTTGACTCCAAAAAAGGAGAAGCCATAATGCATCACATAACATCACATCATATTACTTTTATTAAGAATGTATTTTGCAGTAATAATAATAATAATAATAATAATAATAATAATAATAATAATAATAATAATAATAATAATAATAATAATAATAATAATAATAATAATAATAATAATAATAATAATAATAATAATAATAATAATAATAATAATAATAATAATAATAATAATAATAATAATAATAATAATAATAATAATAATAATAATAATAATAATAATAACTACAACAACAACAACAACTATAATGCATTAATAAAATAAAAATTTTAAACAATTTTTTATTTCATTACTTTTATATTTTATCAAATTTGATTCTCAATACTACATATTTTGGAAGCTTTTTAATAAGGAAGTGCTCATTTAAGTTTTATTTACTAAAATAAGGCTGTATGTGATGGATACTAAAACGTTCACACACACACACACACACACACATATATATATATATATATATATATATATATATATATATATTAATACTAATAAAGTTTATATATATATATATATATATATAAACTTTATTAGTATTAAAGTTACAAATAAACAAAAAGATGACTATCACTTAATTTGGTTGCTAGACTTATAAGATAGTGGAATTACATTAATTGTAATTAAAGATTTTAAGACTTCTCATTCAATAATTTAATATACAAAATTAACAAAGTGTATGCCACACTTGAATGAGAAGCTATAAAGATACACAGAAATCATTACACGCTAAGCGCTTTCGAGGTCTTTTGCCTCATATTCATAGCAGTACTGTGAGCTGCAGAACGAAAAAATAGGGCAAGGAAACAAAACAGTATGCAAAGGATATGCAAATGAACTAGATAGTCTAACGTTTTGTTTGAATCTTCCAGCCCTAAAATAGTCTGTATTGAGAAAAATGACATCAAGCGGAAAATCAGAGAAGCATATTTTATTAATGGCAATAATAACTCCATCAATAGACGAGATACCTGCTTTGACATCTCCAAACGTTGGACTATCTAGTTCATTTGCATATGCTTTGCATACTGTTTTGTTTCCTTGCCCTATTTTTTTCATTCTGCAGCTCACAGTACCGCTATGAATATGAGGCAAAAGACCTCAAAAGCGCTTAGTGTGTAATAATTTCTGTGTGTCTTTATAGCTTCTCATTCAAGTGTGGCATACGCTTTGTTAATTTTGTATATTAATTGTAATTGTAAAAAAAAATACTGTATAACATATATAAATAAGGGACCTTGGGTGATGTGTCAATTTTGATCTTTGAGACAGATGTCTTTTAAGTGGGTGCTTAATAATAAATAAAGCAAGGTAAGTTTAATTAACTCTAGAAAATATGATTAAATAGATAAATGCATAACTCTCATTATCATGACTAATGAATGCTGAAATCTCAGGCTTTAATGTACACAAGGAAAAAGGAAGGTGATACTGAGTTGCGAAAGTAATAAAACAATGAAATAATGAGGTACACTGGAATATTATTGTCTCTGTGATGTCATATCCAAGTCATATAATAAGGCAATGATGGAACATATTCTCTTTTGTGAAGTTGAATGCGTCATGGAATGAAAGAATGAGCATCTTTTTATAACCTTTAAAAACACTCATTAACAGGCAGGAATGATCCACTGCATTGGTAACAAGAAATATAAAACCCTCTGGTCTGAAAAATTAAAGGAATGTTCCCACATTTGCGTGGGACATGAATCCGTCAAGTCCAATTTTATGAAGTAGGGATATACGCCGGCTGAAAAAAATGCAGCAAGATAATCATGAAAATAGATAATCCAGTAACAGGTTATTTATATACAATAATAAATAATTGGACTTAAATTTATATCTATATATAATAAAATGTAAATGGTCATGCCATGACTTTATAATATGCGGACATGTATTATATAGGCTAAATCATGTTATACACAGTTCTTATATATATATTTAAAAAATATAAAAAAGAGATTATTCTTTACTTAATTAGGGATTTTCCCTACAGGTCCTTCATATATACGGAATTGTTGATATTATAGCCTACAACAACAATAAATTATATTTTGTTAAAAGTTTTAAAGAATTTAATTATCATATCATATATTTCATTATTTATCAATTTTATAGAATCGTTCCTTTTAAAACAGAAAACAAAGTATTGACTTTGAAATTCGTAAGATGAAATTTTATTTTAAAAATAAATTTATTTATAAATCACCTGTATGCACTATACATATATAATTGTCCATTCTCAAAACAGAAAATAAAGTTTGCTTTTTAACATTTTAACTCTTGATCTTAATATTTAAATTTGAACATATTATAAACCATTGCAATTGCATTAATTGGCTAAATGTCACTATTTGAAAGAACCCATTTTAAATAAACAAATTTAAAATCGCAAATAAAATTAAACCACAAATTATAATCAGTGAGGAGGGATTTAAATATCTTGCATTTGTTTAATTACTGGACTTTCTTGAGACAATGTCAAATACTTTAATCATTGAAATATTTTACTAAATTTACCTCCGTCTGATTCTTAAACAGTAAGTCTAGCAAAATTTAAGAAAGGTTGAGTATATATTGTAATAGCGAATCTTCCTTACTATGTACAATTAATTAATCTTGCATTAAGGAAATATTTAAATAATGCAATAAAACATCTAAATAATATAGTAAAAATTTATAGACTGATTAATATATAATTTGTGGAAGCAGAGAATGTAGCATATTAAAGAGGTTTAATTGTTTACCGGTAAATAAAAATTTATGAAGTTAAAATAAATCACTATTATACCTAACCAGAAGGATTTTGACAAATAGTAGAATTGGCTAGCTAGTCACGCAGTGACATTACATACTGAGTACTTTTTTTTGATAGCGATGGCATAATATGTCAGCAAGCAATTCTGAATGTCTTTGATTTTATCTGATTCTAAAGTAATTACATGTTTTGACACCCTTTTCCTAAATAATTGCAAAATTAGAATTTAATTTATATATTATTTTTATCAACATATTTTAATTCAATTAGTTACATTTACTTTGATAACTTGAAAGTCCCTTTACTATAACATTAAATTTCTAATAAAACTTAATTTCTTTTACAATATTTTTTTAAATGCCTTAGAATTATAACTTTATGTCAACAATATGTAAATGAAGCATATATATATATATATATATAAACTTTTTTTATCTTATATAAAAAAAATATAGAATTTTGCAGTATTATATAAATCAACTAACATCTTTCATATTATGAATTTTTGGTAGACAACTCTAATATCATTAAATGGAAGATAAACTAAAAACACATCAACTATAGCAATTCAGATACTTTTTAAATAAGTTTTCATTATTCAATTTGATATTAAAATAAATAAATAAATAATACTTCTGTATATAATATAAAAATAATATAAAATAACAATTCATGTCAATTGTTAATACAGAGTTTAATATAAATAAATAAAAACAAATAATATTTCCAAGCGCTTTCAACTCTTATGAGTCCTTATCAAGGCAGTGGAAACAATTCTATTTTCTCCTAGGTGATGAAAGCGCTTGGAAATATTATCTGTTTTTATTTATTTATATTAAATTCTGTATTAACAATTGACACGAATTGTTATTTTATATCAATTTGATATTATAGTTTGAATGTGAATTTTTGTGATAATTTAAGTAAAATCTTATTGTATCATCATAACTCGAATACCAAAAGTGTGTGTGTGCTACAAAAGAATTTTTGACATTTTATGAAATATTTCGATAATATTTTTTATAAAGCATGTAAATAAAAATGGCATTAATTACTTATATATATATATATATATATGAAGATATATATATATATATATATATATATATATATATATATAAGAATCTTCATACTATGTCTTTATTCATTCTTTAACTTCATTGTCTGGTTAAAGATGATCATGACTTCAAGTCATTCAAATTCCATCATTTTTAACGCTATGGTAAAGAATTTGTGGTCATTTTAAGGTTTAAAAAAAGTACCATAAGATGCTGCCCTCTCTTGAATTATTTTTACATGTAAAAAATCAATAATATTCAAATTTTAGTAATATCAATGGAAAAAGGCAGTTCTTGCTTGGCATTGGTTCTTGATAATATTGGATAAGGAAGACAGCTTGTCAATAATTTTTACCACTCCAACTTTCTTGTTTCATTTTTAAAATGATATATGAAGGTTTTAGACCATTTTAAAAATATTTTTTGACATATTATAAATTATTTTGATAAAATATGCTAAAAATAAAATTATTTTAGAAAAATAATTAAGATTTAAGCAAAAATTATTTATTTTTACACAATATAAAATTGAGAAAAAAATATGTGACATCGGCAACACTTTTTGATTTCTTAGGAACTTTTTTTTTCAGATTCACCGCTATCAAATATTTTTATAATTATAAATAAAAATTTATTTTGGAAAAAAATTTGTTCACTTTCATAACCTGACAAATTATTAATATACTTTTTACAAACAAGACTAAAATGAATATAATATTAAAAAATGAATATACATTTTACTGCTGATTCTGTAATTGACCAATCAAAAGTAGAGTTTTACCTCATTTGACCAATAAAATTAAGTGCAACTGAAAAGGTTAATAATAATATCAAATACCAAAACAGTGTTAAAATATATTGAATGAAATTTGTTAGACATGGTATATATTTGACACATTTGCAATACATTTTTAGTTTTGATAAATATATTTTATTCATAATTTAATTATTATATTGTTTTATTATTAAAAAAGAAAACATTCATTCTTAATCATCATGTTTTTTACATTTTTATTGCTTTCATAAATAGTGGATTTGTCTTAACTGATAGTTATTGTAAAAGTGTTTGTAAAAAGACAGTTTTAAAATAGAAGTTGTTACCAATGTCCATGTAGATTGAGATTTTATCCTGAGTAAATAGCAGGATCTATTTTATTTGGTGTGATTGCAAGATGGTAATGGATTTAAATGTGCACTCTATATCATTTTCAGGGAATCGTATTTTCCAAAGTTCTTTTGCAATTCAGATTAAGTTGTGATATAGATATGTATCTTATAAGCAAGAGAATTTGATTTTGAGAGCTTAAATATACTTAATGTACATTAATTACTCAAGTTTATAAAATAAATCAAATAATGTAGATAACAAAGTTAAAAAATTGTCATCATTTTGTAGATATGTTTGACTATATTAATCTTATTTATTTGTATTAGACTATTTATATATTTCACTAGTATATCATTATTATTTTTACTGAAATAATGCATAATACATCATTTCAACATACCAGAATTACTTTAATAGAATGCAAGAAAAATACTGATTTCTAATTCATATACATTAAAATGCATTTTTTTTACATTTTTCTGATGTATAAGGTATATATTTGAATGACAATCTGAAGATTTACATTCGGATTTATAAATTATAAATTATATACTGTGATGTGCAAGGAATACATAGACTATAATTTTAGAAAGTCATGCATTGATTTTTCTTAATGAGAAATATTAATTTTGTTATAAAATGTAAGTATTTATCTAATACAGACATAATATTTTAAACAAGGTTGACATACTATTAATGACACATCATCATCATATTCAACCATTATCAATCTACTTCAAAATGATAGTCTCTCTGAATTCAATCTGTTTTCTCTTAACTCTAGCCACTTTTTTCATATTACCCCAAAATACTTCCTTATTCTATCCACCTATCTCACATGTCATCTTTCTTATGTCTTTTACAACTTCTTGGAATCCAATTTAAGATTTCAACTGTCTATCTATTATCATCTCTTCTAGCAATATGTCCAGCCTAACTCAATTTTAATCTTTTATTTTTTTAGTGATATCAGTAAAACCTGTTGGTTCTCTCACCCATTTATTTCATTTTTGATCACTTCTTGTTACTCTTAATATGCATCTTCCTATACACTTTGTAGTGGTCTGAAGTCATTGTATTGCTCTTCAGTTCAGTACTATAAGTAAGAACTGCCAAAACACATTTATAAAAAACCTTCTTTTTCAATACATAAGCATATTTCCATGTAATATTTACTTATTGCTAACAAAAGGACTCCAACCGAGTTTCATTCTATTATTAATTTTATCCATTAAGTTTTCATCTGTAGTTATAATCTGGCCAGTTATTTGTAGTTGTTAACTTCTTCTAAGTCATCATTATTAAACTTTTTTTCCCTTTTGATATCGAAGCAGTCAATCTTAGCTTAAGATTGAGCTTCATGATTCCATCTACTAACCTATGTTTAAATCCCTATTTCCCATCTGGCTCCTCTTTGTCATGTATATATTTGAGATTGGTGCCTAAATTATAAAATTTAATGTTTCAATAACATGTTTTAAAATTATTATTAATTCTTTTTATTAATTATTAGATTTCTTTTATTAAAGTATTATAGATGCAGCTCAATATATATATATATATATATATATATATATATATATATATATATATATATATATATATATATATATATATATATATATATATATATATATATAGAAGCAAAACATACTAACAAAATATTGATGTTTTTAAATATTTATTATATGTCATTTTTAACTTTTTTTTAAATTGCTTGTTTTTCTATTAAACTGTATATTTATTTTTTTTTATATAAAATCCAATATGGAAGATACGAGTGTTGTTAATTGTCCAAAAATAATTAAAGGATTGATAACGCTGTTGTTTTAATCTGGGGAAGATATTTTAATTAAAGTTTTACTTAAAATAAAATGGTATTTTAATTATTTTCTTTTGTTATAAACATTTTTATCAAATCTATTTCTTATCTGGAAATAGATTTGAATTTATTTTGGATGTTATCTAACAATTGCATCTTTAAAAAACAACTAATTAATAATAAGCATTCCAGAAATACTTGCGCAAGGGTATAAATAATAAATGAATTTTGAATCACAAAGGAGATTAACTACTATTGAGAAAAGTGACTGCTACTAGACACTATGCTGTTTTGAAATCTAAAAATGATCTAGTAAAAGCTTTTTCCGACCCTTGTGGGTCATTTTCTGCTGCCATAATATTCTGCTACCCTCAAGTGAAGTAAGGGCTTGATGGAGAACTTTACAAATGCTAATAGAAACTTGCTGTCACTAAGAAAAATTCATTTGTATCCTCAATTTACCATGCATGAGCCGTACTTTGAAAATAGACTTATTAAATTTGTGCAAGGTTACTTTTATGCTACTATTTGAAAATGAATCTAGCCTCACTAATCTCTTAATCCTGTTATCAATATTCTAACATATTGTTCAATTTTCTATCTTTTAAATTAATGTTTTTTTATATATAAATAACATGTAATTAAATAATTTATATAAATTTAATTTTCTCTCATATACTCTTAACTTTCTTTAACTTTGGTGTGGTCATTTATTTATATGTATTTATTATTTGATTTATATATCTGTTATTGATATGCCAATTTCAAACAATCTGATGAGCTTAATTTATAAAAATATTTTCTGTCATTTTTAACTAAACCTTCATGAAAAGGTTATTAATTTCCCCTTTAAATATACATATATAATGCATTGTAAATTAATACATTCACCAGATTGTTTTATGAATCAACATTTTAGGTTCATTTTTAATATAAAAATTGATTTGTTTAACTCTGAAAATCCAGAACTCAAGCTAATTAATGCTCTGAAACATTAATTTTATAATTATTTATTATATTCTGAAAGGGTGAATTATAATTTGTTTCCTATATAACTGCTAATCTTACTTCATTTTTAATACTCTTAAAATATCAAATATAGTATTTAAATATTCCAGTTATTATTAAAATCATGAAGGTGCGATTGATTTATTTAAAAATGGCAGAAAAGCGATGGGGGTAAATCTTAATGTTTCTTTTACTAGGTAAAATCTTAACGTATATTTTATTAAATGAAATATTCTCTCTCTCTCTCTCTCTCTCTCTCTCTCTCTCTCTCTCTCTTTTTTATATATATATATATATATATATATATATATATATATATATATATATATATATATTATAATTGCATGGCATATTATAATATTCAAACAAGGGTCATTTATTTTAAAGCAGTAAAATTTATTCAATGTTGTTAGAGACATGTATCATTACTGCATTTCTGACATTTGGCCAATCTTTGTGTTCTATATATATGTGCTTCTAATCTGGGGGTTATGACAAGTTCAAACATATAAAAATGCCTCTGGTGGTGATCCCTAAGTCTGGCACACGCTATACATATTCTTTCTTCATATAAAAAGGCCACTGGCAATGACCCCTAAGTCTGGCACATGCTATGCCCATCCATTTCATCGTATAAAAAGGCCTCTGGTGGTGATCCTTAAGTTTGGCACACATTATGCCCATCCCTTTCATTTTTCATTCAGAAACACGACATTTTACTCTTAGTTGTTTTTAGGCTATTATGTCAGCACCACAAACTTCTTTGTATTATTATTATTTCTTATGCTTCATAGCCCAGTTTTAATGCTCTAATATTAAAATTAAGCTTTGCTTAAAAGATATATATATATATATATATATATAAATGCCAATTACTTCTATTTATTAATTAAGTTTATTTCAATCATATACAATCTCGCTGTTGTAATTTATATATCTATATTTAAGAATATCTATATGCCTTGGGGAAAAAAAGCGTTCGTCTTACTATTGTTAAAATAATTTTTCATTATATATTTTGTCATAGATTTAAATATAATCAAATGTTTTTCAAATGTATTTTATGTATCTTCATGACCATAATGGCAGGAAAATAGTTTGTATTTATATCTGTAGTGAATCCCAGAAGGCTCCCCTAAAATATATGTTAGTCACCATGTTTCTGAACCATAAATTAAAGCGTTAATGGCAGTATTATGTAATTCTTTCTAATATTCAATTCGCATCTTAATATTAGACCCACCAAAGATGTGTGCTTATTTATAATATATTTTTAGCTAATAAAAAGCATATGAGAAATAATAGCGTGAATGACACTATGTAATTATCTACTGCTTGCTCATTTACGCACACCCTAATGTATATAATTAATTTATAAATGTATAATAATTTGTCAGTGTATTAAACTAAATTTTTATTGTCTAACTTATTTGAGTAGTTCGAAGTCTCTTTCCTCCACTTCCACATATTACAGCCATGCTTATGTATATTTTAATATAGTCATAGTTAATAGATGTCTTATTGTTTTGCTCAGCTTTGCTAGTCGGCGGGATTAAGATTAATTCTCATGTTCCATCACTATTATGTTATTCATTAGGTGTTTGATCTGGGGCTTAGAGAGTGGGTTCGAATCAAGGCTGGTCTCTGACCTAAATCTTTGGCTTGACTGGGTTTGAAGTACATTTTATGAGTTCCAGCTCATGTTAGATGGATAAACATGTTTTGACCGGCACATAGGATTTTTTTTCTCAGGCTTGTCTTCCCAATGCGAGGCTTTGATATAAACACCCACATACCCTGAGTACTGAATTCTGTTTATATATATATATATATATATAACTTATATTTCTATATATATATATATATATATATATATATATATTTAAAAAAAGTTGTTATATAATTTTTTTCCATGTTTGATATGTTTAAAATAATGTGTTCAAATTGTAAAATTCACTGTTTAAAGTTAAAAACCATGTACTACAACCATAGTACATATGTATTTTTTCTTCAATGTTATATATAAAGTTTTTTTTCTTGAGACATATATGAAAAATGTATAAATAATTCACAAATCATTGATCCCTCTGTCTTAGCTGGCACCCTTATAAAAAGAAATTTTGCTAACTAGTAGTGAGTCAAATGCAAAAATGTTGGAAGTGGAGGATTTGAACTCAGATTAAAAAAATTATTGAGAGCAATTCTTTTTGGCTTAATACTGTGATGTATCAATTTTAAACATGTAATAACCAAACTACGAGTTTTCTTTTAGATGCATGGGTGTGACCAAGAGAAATTAAAAGAAATGGCTAGATTAGTATAAAATCTTAAATAAACCATTTTTTTCCAGCAAGCAAAAGCTAAATTTTCAGCTAAACTATAGTTGGGCATATATTAGAAAGTGTGGGAGCAGTGAGTGGTTATGCAGGAGATGATTTTTTTTAAAGAGGAAATATATGTAGAGAATTTTTTTAATTGAGTATATAATGTTTGTGTTTATTATTTTTTTTCAACTTTTATCCAGTTTTTTTTTCTTTTTCTATCGTATCCAATAGTGTGTAGTACTGTGTAATGTATGTAGAAGTATATGTGTGTAATATCTATGTACTAGTATATGTAGTGCAGAGTATATATGTACATAGATGTGTATATGTATGATGTTTAGAAACAGATGTATTTGAAAATTTTATATGTTTTGCATTGCTATATATTTTTTTGGAAACCCATATGTGTGGAGAAATTGTGTTGCATCTCAAGCATAAATTTTTTTTTATTATATAGATGTAAAAAAAAATATATCTATTTTCTGGATTAAATAGTTGAACAAATATTTACATCCCCAAATGATATTTCATATATATAGTTTTATATAACAAGATTGTGTATTGAATTTCGAAAATTTTCGTCATTCTTTTGGTCGTTACTTGAAAACTCCTAGTCAAGGCTTTTTTTTTCAATGTATTTTTTTGTTTCATTGTATGTACAGAGAAATGAAGCAGTCAATCTTAGCTTAATATTGAGCTTCATGTTTTCATCTACTAACTTATGTTTAAATCCCTATTTCCCATCCCGCTCCTTTTGTTGTATATATATATATTTCATGTATATATTTGAAATGTGTGCCAAAATTATAAAATTTAATGTTTCAATAACATGTTTTAAAATTATTATTAATTCTTTTTATTAATCATTAGTTCTTTTTTATTAAAGTATTATAGAAGTGGCTGAAATATATATATATATATATATATATATAGGAGCAAAACTTACTAACAAAATTTTGATGTTTTAAAATATTTATTATATGTCATTTTTAACTTTTTTTTTAAATTGCTTGTTTTTCTATTAAATTGTATATATATTTTTTTATAAAATCCAATATGGAAGATATGAGTGTTGTTAATTGTCCAAAAATAATTAAAGGATTGGTAATGCTGTTGTTTTAATCTGGGGAAGGTATTTTAATTAAAGTTTTACTTAAAATAAAATGGGATTGTAATTATTTTCTTTTGTTATAAACATTTTTGTCAAATCTATTTCTAATCTGGAAACAGATTTGAATTTATTTTGGACATTATCTAACAATTGCATCTTTCAAAAACATCTAACTAATTAATAATAAGCATTCCAGAAATACTTGTGCAAGGGTATAAATAATGACTGAATTTTGAATCACAAAGGATATTAGCTACTATTGAGAGAAGTGATTGCTACTAGACACTATGCTGTTTTGAAATCTAAAAATGATCTAGTAAAAGCTTTTTCTGCCTTTTGTGGATCGTTTTCTGCTGCCATAATATTCTGCTACCCTCAAGTGAAGTAAAGGCCTGATTGAGAACTTTAAAAATTCTAATAGAAACTTGCTGTCACTAAGAAGAATTCATTTGGATCCTCAATTTGCCATGCATGAGCTGTACTTTGAAAATAGACTTATTAAATTTGTGCAAGGCTACTTTTATGCTACTATTTGAAAATGAATCTAGCCTCACTAATCTCAAATCCTGCTATCAAGATTCTAATGTATTGTTCAATTTTCTATCTTTTAAATTAATGTTTTTTATATAAATAACAGGTAATTTGCTCTTAAATAATTTATATAAATTTAATTTTCTCTCATATGCTCTTAACTTTCTTTAACTTTGGTGCAGTTATTTATTTATATGTGTTTATTATTTGATTTATATATCTGTTATTGATATGCCAATTTCAAACAATCTGATGAGCTTAATTTATAAAAATCTTGTCTGTCATTTTTAACTAAACCTTCATAAAAAGGTTATTAACATCCCTTTTAAATATACATATATAATGCATTGTAAATTAATATGTTCACCAGATTGTTTTATGAATCAACATTTTAGGTTCGTTTTTAATATAAAAATTGATTTGTTTAACTCTGAAAATCCCGAACTCAAGCTAATTAATGCTCTGAAACATTTATTTTATAATTATTTATTAAAGTCTGAAAGGGTGACTTATACTTTGTTTCCTATATAACCGCTAGTCTTACTTCATTTTTCATACTCTTAAATTATCAAATATAATATTTAAATATTCCAGTTATTATAAAAATCATGAAGGTGTGACTGATTTATTTAAAAATAGCAAAAAAGGATGGGGGTAAATCTTAATGTTTCTTTTACTAGGTAAAATCTTAACGTATATTTTATTAAAAGAAAAATTCTCCATCTATATATATTATAATTGCATGGCGTATTATAATATTCAACCAAGGGTCATTTATTTTAAAGCAGTAAAATTTATTCAATGTTGTTAGAGACATGTATCATTACTGTGTTTCTGACATTTGGCCGATCTTTATGTTCTATATATATGTGATTTTTAATTGGGGGGTTACGACAAGTTTGAACCCATTGATTTCTTCTCAAGTCTTCATATAAAAATGCCTCTGGTGGTGATCCCTAAGTCCGGCACACACTATACATATTCTTTCTTCATATAAAAAGGCCACTGGCAGTGATTCCTAAGTCTGTCACACGCTATTCCCATCCATTTCTTCATATAAAAAGTCCTCTGGCGGTGATCCTTAAGTTTGGTACACGCTATGCCCATCCATTTCGTTTTTCATCCAGAAGCATGACCTTTTCCTCTTAGTTATTTTTAGGCTTTTATGTCAGCACCGCAAACTCCTTCGTATTATTATTATTTCTTTTGCTTCATGGCCCAGTTATAATGCTCTAATATTAAAATTAAGCTTTGCTTAAAAGATATATATATATATATATATATATATATAGAAGTATATATATATATTTATATATATATATATATATATATATATATATATATATATATAAATTCCAATTACTTCTATTTATTAATTAAGTTTATTTCAATCATATACAATCTCACCGTCGTAATTTATAATCTATATTTAAGAATATCTATATGCCTTGGGGAAAATAAAGCATTCATCTTACTATTGTTAAAATAATTTTTCATTAAATATTTTGTAATAGATTTAAATATAATCAAATGTTTTTCAAATGTATTTTATGTATGTTCACGATCATAATGGCAGGAACATAGTTTGTATTTATATCTGTAGTGAATCCCAGAACGCTCCCTAAAATATATGTTAGTCATCATGTTTCTGAACCGTCAATCAAAGCGTTAATGGCAGTATTATGTAATTCTTTCTAATATTCGATTGGCATCTTAATATTAGACCCACCAAAGATGTGTGCTTATTTATAATATATTTTTTTGCTAATAAAAAGCATATGAGAAATAATAGCGTGAATGACACTATGTAATTATCTACTGCTTGCTCATTCATGCACACACTAATGTATATAATTAATTTATTAAATGTATAATAATTTGTCAGTATATTAAACTAAATTTTTATTGTCTAACTTATTTGAGTAGTTCGAATTTCTTTTCTTCCACTTCCACATATTACAGCCATGCTTATGTATATTTTAATATAGTCATAGTTAATAGATGTCTCATTGTTTTGCTCAGCTTTGCTAGTCGGCTGGATTAAGATTGATTCTCATGTTCCATCACTATTATGTTATTCATTAGGTGTTTGATCTGGGGCTTAGAGAGTGGGTTCGAATCCAGGCTGGTCCCTGACCTAAATCTTGGGCTAGGCTGTGTTTGAAGTACTTTTTGTGAGTTCCAGCTCATGTTAGATGGATAAACATGTTTTGACCGGCACAATATATATATATATATATATATATATATATATATATATATATATATATATATATATATATATATATATATATATATATATATAATATTGAAGTGAACATTTTATTTGACAAAAGTCATTTTCCATATCGAACATTCAACTATATGATAATAATATTGTATTAATTTATCTCATAAATAATACCATTGAGTTATTTGTTTTTTTTTAAATAATATTTTTAAAAAATATTTTTATTGGTTATAAAATTCTCAACCCTTTATCTTGAAAAATATTAAGCGATATTCTGATAATAAAATTTACTTTTTAAATAGACACGTTAAATAGTTATGTTTTATTATAAGTTAGCAATACATTTTCTTAACATAAGTTTTTTTTTATAACTTGAGAGAGATTTTCTCTGATTAGGTCATTATGGTAAGTTATTATTTTATCAGACGGAATTAATAGTTAAATATAATTTGTGTTATATAATGATAAAAATCATATATTATAGTACTCTATACTTAGATAATTTAATTTATTTTTTTACTTTTAATAGGATGAAAAGAATCAAATTATGAAGACTAACGTTTGGTTGCAAATGGTAATTATATTTCGCTCCTTTTTTAATTCTAGGTGAGAATATTTTACGATGGTCGTTTTCTTTATTAGTAATTTACGAAATTTCAATGTTCAAAATTAATTGCTTTCTAATTTATACATGTAGTAATACAAATCTCATAGTAAGCTTTATTGGAATTTCGTTTTTTATTAATGTTTTATTTTATTAATACTATTTTATTATTATATTCTATCCTAAATTCACTTATAAAAAAGTTTATTTTGGAATATAGCAAGATTAAATTGTCTATGTTTATTAGGATTTTATTTCATTTTCTATTTTTTTTAATTTTAACTTTTTAAAGTTGCTGTAATACTTTTACATATTTTAATTATTTTTTTAATTATTATTTTGCTTCAGTATTACAAATATTGTTTTTTTTTTGCTATATAAATATTTAAAATGTTAATATTTCCAAATTACATATTCTACTATTGCATTTAAATCTATAATTTTAATTGATATACTAGAAACCAAAAAGTAAACAAAAGTTGAGTAAAATAATTCATTATTTATTTTAAATATTAAAATTAAAAAAAAAAAAACATTTGTTGTTTTTTTTAGGTTTATATTTTGTAGAACTATTGGAAATAAAATTTTATCGTTAATAAGTCAGAAAATTTAATTTATATAATAAATATAACATTACTTTTATTGCTTATCCATATGCTTCCAAAATTTACTTTTTCAGTCAACTTTAAAATCATCTACTGTAAGATTGAGCTACAAGTTGATAGTAAATAATACGGCTTTATAATATGTACATTTTTCGATTAGGTTTTTGGATGTTGACTTGAGAATTGAAATTAAGAATTCAAAGGAAAATATTATGTCACATTACTATCAAGCGTTAATTAATTAATTGAGTTTTTATTACTTAGCTTTGAAGTAAGATGAAAAATAAATATTTCAGGAAAATTAAACATAAACATAGTGTTAAACACATTTAAATTAAGGTTCACCTGTAAAGTTAATATTTCATATATACATTCATCAAATAGAATAGAGTTTGTAGCAAAATAAATTTACCTTTTTGCACAATTTTAATTTAATATTATTTCTAAACAACTACAATAAGGAAACTATTTTTTTAAAAAAAATAAACATATTGCATACTACACTTTTTTTAAAAAAAAGGTTATAATCACATTTCATTAAAAACATGTAAAAAATATTTATTTAATTTGAAATATGTACATCATAAATAAATTTCAATACTTATATGTTGGTTGACTTTTGATAGCTGGTCACAGTTGCTTGACAGTGCTGTTTATGTAATAAAACAATAAAATGTAATGTTAGCAGGACACAATTTTAAATATACCATGATTTCTAAAATACAGCAACTTTTTTTAATCTCTTAAATTTTTTCTACTCCATCTTTTAATATTTCATTTTTAATGTGTTTTTTTTTTTTTTACTTTTGGCTATATGGCATTTTTTTTTTTGGCTTTAACTTTTATTTTTGAAATCAATTTTTATTATCTTTTTTAAAAAATAAAAATAACCAAAAAATAACTTCTGTCTCTAATTTTTACAAAGTATTTATCAATACACCCCCCCCACACACAATTAAAATACGATCAAAACTTTTGACTTTTTCAAGTTTCATTTTTGTTTTTTTTTACTAATATGGCCACTTTTATTTTGTCACCCCCAAATTAAATAAGATCAAAATTTTTGACTTTTTCAAGTTTTGTTTTCTTTTTTTGTTTAAAAATATAACCACTTTTTTTGCCCTATAAGGTGATATGTTTTGAGGTTTTATTTTTATAGCACTGATATACTAAAACTTTTATTTTTAAAACCAATTTCTGTTACCTTTTTTAAAAAATAAAAACCAACAAAAATTACTTTGGTTTCTATCTTTTGTCTTAGTGAAGACAAAGTATTTCTCAACCCATTATCTTTTGTCTTAGCAAAGACAAAGTATTTCTCAACCCATCCCTCCCCTCCCTCCAAACAATTAATATAAGATCAAAACTTTTGACTTTTTCAACTTTCGTTGTCTTTTTTTTAAAAAGACTGGGACTATATGGTGATTTTTTTTTGTGATTTATTTCTATTATGCAATGTCTATTTTGCCATTTTTTAAAAAAAAAATTTCCTATTAATTACATTTTTTAATTCTTTCATCACACCAGCACAAAAAATTACAATAACATCAAAACTTCAGACTTTTACACATTTCATTTTATTTTTTCAGATTTAAAATATGGCAATTTTTTTTTTGGCTGTATAGTGATTTCAATTACATGATTTCTATTTTCCTCTTATATTTGATGACATTATTTGATCCTTCTATTTTTTCCTACTATAACTTTAATATTTTATTTTTAAGAATAGAATATATTCAGTTGCAGGAGCCTAACTGACATTGGTAAGTGACACAATTTGTGCACCATTTTATTTGTCTCATAATTTCTCACAAAAGCGTGAGTTTTCATATGAGCTTGGCCAAAACATGTTCCGCCCCACCCTTTCATAATATTTTGCAAATTCCACTTTACATAGGGAAGGGTGGAAATGGTGAGACAATTCTTAGTGAGTCAGACTGTACGATTTAAATAGAAAATAAAGTATTCTGCTATGGAGATATCAAAACTTGTGCCACTTGAAATCCAAACACCTTCAGACGATATGGTAGCGATCAGTGAAATGTGTGAATTTGCATAAAGTGTCAGGAAGAACAAACCAGGCCATAATATTTCTGTGTAAACCCATCTAAGCAGCCTGCAATGGCTAAGTTAAACACAATTGTTTTCTTAGCTGTAAGTGTTAGGCTGTGGGAAAAACATTTTTATGTGTTTTAACACATAAACAATGCAATCAAGCAGCCATGACCAGCTATCAACATACAACCTATATGTTTATCTTTATAATTACATTATATATTAAGCTAATGATAAATATAAAATATGTAATATAGGGAGCTTACCAATAGCTTATAAAAAATTTCATTGTAAAAATTTCATATATATTGTAACCTACTAGAATGAGATGGGAGTATGAAAACGAGAAAAGAGAGATAAAAAAGAAGAAAGTGGTAATAATGAAATGGAGATAAAAATGATGATGATAAAAGATAAGTGGAAAGGAAGAGGGAGAAGATGATAAGGGAATTATAGAGAAAGATAATGCTACAAATGAAATGAGAGAGGGGTGTGAGAAAGAAAGAGAAAGAGAAATATAATACTAAGAATGAAATGGAGATAATGATAATGGTAAGAATAAATGATGGAAAAGAAAAGAATTGAGGAGGAAAAAAATGGGGAAAAGTAATAGAAATGACATATGTAATGGAAAAAGAAAAGAAATGAGATGATTGAAAGATATGAAAGAGAAATATAAGAAAAATATGGAATAAAAAAGAGAGAAATGAAATGAGATGATACAAGAAACTCTTAACGAATGTTTTAAATGGCTGAGATGATAGAAAGATATGAGAAATGACATGAAAAGAATTAGAATAAAATTGAAATGAAATGAAATAAAATATAAATGAGAGACTCTAAATGACTCGGCTCAGTGGAGTTACAATAAATTAAAAAAAAAGAGATGATGATCCAGAGATGTATAATCAACTAATGGTCAAATCCAATACTGATGAACTATAACTACTACAGCATATTAATATTTTAATAAACTATACAAAAGATTATCTAAATCACTAACCAATGCTTACCATATTAGTCCTACTAATAGATTATACACTCTCTAAATAAGACCTATGATGCTTTGCATTAAAATATTATCTTACAGAATTATATTTACTAAAACCACAAGTGTAAATAACCTCAGGGATTTTAAAACTAACGCTCTTGTGTAAAATTAAAGTTTAAGTTAACTTTCCTAATAAATAATTATTGTGATTAATAAATAAATGACATCTTAGCTGACCATAAAATAATTATAATATGTTCAATCTTAAAATAGTAAATAAAACAAACATCAATTCACAAAATTTAATGAATCAATCTAAACTTAACTAATAATGGCCTATTATCTAAGATATTACTTGAGCAGAGAAAATAGCAAGGGTACTTTTAATGCCTTTCCATACTCACAGACAACCACTAAAGACCTCAAATGCAAATGAATTAGAATTCTTTAAATATATCAGATTTAAGATGATGATAGATGATGTGCAGTAAATGTAAGATAAGGTGCAGCTCCTAAATAATATTAATTAAAATATTCTTCTGAAGTACTAATATTGTTAATCTGATATTGCATAATCTTTAGTCTGAAAGGTATACCGATAACTTAAAAAAAAAACAACTTTTAACTAAGTATTTAATTAGGTATCTGCTATAATGCAATTATCTGTATTTATGATTCAATATGAGAATCATTTACTTTAACATAACTTTTTTTTCTTAATTTTCAAGATAATATTAACTATATTTATTACCTTATAATATACTTGTCAATTTCTGAATTGAAGATTCAATAACTTTTACATTTTAAGATTTCGTGAACTTGGAACCCAAGACAATAATATATTCTCATATAAAAGTAAAACAAACAAAACAAAACTTTTGAAATAATAATAATATGGTTTATTAAGAACAATAAGAAATTCTTACAAATTTAATGGACTACAATCATTGCCAATATCACACTGGGATTTAATATAAGTATTTTGACTTTTAACAATTTCCTTTAGTTTACATTAGTATACTTAATAACAGGCTAAGGTTATTCACTTTTAATCTCTTTTAATAATTAGAGATTTTACAATCTTTAACTTTAATTATAATGTCTGTATTTAATAAGCACATTATAATTTTTTTAATTAAAATATTTTAAAACATTATGGTGTCATCTAGTAACCAGAATTACACACAAAACTATGTTTATATTGAAAAACCTAAGCTTAATTTTATACTCTTCAACTTAACAAACGTTAAGTTGGAAAATCATATATTTTGAAAACTACAACTATTTATACTGACATAACTAATATTAAACTAATGATATATTTTTAAATTAGACTAAGCTAATCTTAAAATAAAACTAAGTGTATGAGACATTCATTCATCAGAGATCAGTTATACTTTTTTAAATAAATTTAGTCCACATAAAATTATTCCCTCAATGTTTTAAAGATAATGATATAACAGACTTACAAATCCAGCGGTGAAACTCTGGATGAAAATATTAAATTAGTATGTGTAAATTGTCACTTATACCATATGCATATTTAACATACTTTAAAATAAATATAACTTATTGTTGGTTAGCTTGTGCATAATAAATCTATCATATCAACACAATTCAAACATTGATATACCTATGAGCCTTAAATTAGCTACAACTACCTTAAGAAATACATTTCCTCAAACAGGCATATCTTATCATCACAAATCTAAAACAAATGCAACGTCACCTACTGTGGTGGAATTAGCATTAAGTCATCATGAATGATAGGCAAAAAAAATATAAAAATACTAGGCTCCTCAGAGCTGGAAAAGAATATGGTGGCTTTCAAAAATACCTAACTTCGAGACAAAATGAAGATGTCTGGAATTCATCTATAGTACATCTGGGAATAGGAAAACACACCAGTAAAGCACAATCCTCTCATGGAATTTCCAATGCTTATAAATGTGATCATCATCACTGAAAAATACAATACAATAAACTTCCTTTTGAAATAAGCACTCCTCTTTTAATTCTACATTGAGATATGGAGTCTGTGTATCAGGTGATTGTACTTCTTGGGATCGTCCCAAATCCTCAGAAATATTATAATCATCCATATTTTTACTAAACATTAAAATTCTAAATTCTTCTTGGTATCTAACAGTATTGAAATATTAGCAATGAAATATTACTAAAAATACTGACAAGAAAATACTGACAAGAAATACTGACAAGACATCCTGCCTCTATGCCTCTCCTACTCAAAACAATCTACATCACAAAATTACAATACAGTAAGGATGGAGGATTTTATATACTCCATAAGCATATTCAAAATTATTAACTAAGCCTAACTCTATGAGGCTACCAAATATTAACTAATAGCAAGATATATACTTCACTTAAACTAAGTTATTTCCAAGAAATTTATAAAATACAAAATGTATATCCAATGTTCGAACCAACAAAGCAAACTATGTGTTAAATGACTACTGTAGAAAATACTTTAAACTTAAATGCATATAAAATTCTAGGCAAGGCACAATTACACATAACAAAATATTAAATGCTAAAATATAGTAACTAGTGGACTTTTAAAATTGTAAATTAAATGCAAGAATATTTACTTCTCGATGAATATAAAATATTTATAATTATTATTAATATAACATTCATAAAACAAATGAATGGATATTCTCTGATAAACATCTTTAGTAATTTTAAAATAAAATTAAGTAAAACATCCCATTTATATGAAAATAAGACTGTGATATTTAAATCTCTATAATAAAATTATTAAATAGAAACTAGCTAGTGTAATGCTTAATAAATAAACTAAATCTACTTAAGAATGGCAAAAAACATTTGCTCATTCAAATAAACCTATTTCATTTTAAAATTATAACCCTAGTTTACCTGTATATTTATGCAAAAGTGTTACAAAAAAATTAATAGCATAAATATTTTTATGGTTTTGTTTTTAAAACCAATAAAGCAGACCATAAAATAATAATAATAATAATAATAATAATAATAATAATAATAATAATAATAATAATAATAATAATAATAATAATAATAATAATAATAATAATAATAATAATAATAATAATAATAATAATAATAATAATAATAATAATAATAATAATAATAATAATAATAATAATAATAATAATAATAATTCAATTCAATTCAATTCTTTATTTATTTAATGTACATATCAACAGCATTTAGCCAATTATAAATTGCACAGTAATACAAATCTAAATAAGCATTAAAATAATAATAATAATAATAATAATAATAATAATAATAATAATAATAATAAAATAAATAATACCAATAAAATAAAAAATCAATAAAATGCACAAATAAATAAAAAGGCAATATATCAAATGAAATTAAGGAAAATATTTTTTTATGAGGACTTTAGTGAATTGTTTAAAATCCAAATTAAAAACATCATTATTACCAAAATCTTTGTTATAAGTTCTAGGTAAACGAAATAAAGGGGAAAATCTTAATACATCAGATTTACAATTTTTCAGTTCAAAAACATTATGAGTACGAGTATTATAATTTTTTTTTTAATACCTAAGTTAGAAAGCAAATTAGATACAGAAATATTCTGGGAGATGAATTTATGAAGAAGTTTGAGATCTCTTGTTTTTCGTCTCAGTAGTAAATCAATATAGTGTTCATTACTTAAACTATTTAATTTTGCAAATTTGTCAAAAACAGACTGAATTCTTATGATATCTGTCCTGTTATGAGGATTCCATATAATTGAACCATACTCCAAGATGGGAAGAACTAAGGATATAAAAAGTTTAATCTTTGTAAATTTATTAAATGCTTTTCCATATCTGTAAATAGCTCCTACAATTTTAAGAGATTTATTCACCATAAAATTAATGTGATTATGAAAAGATCCATTATTGGAAAATATTATTCCGAGATCTCTTTAATGATCATTTATTATAATTTTAGAGTCCCCAATATAATAGGAAAACCTTAAGACTTCAGATTTTTTAGAGTAAGAGACAATGGAGCACTTATCCATATTTATATGTATATAATTATATTCACACCAATTCAAGAAATTATCTACATCACTTTGAAGTAAAAAACAGTCATTAATAGAATAAATATGCCTAAAAATTTTGCAATCATCTGCATAACATAATAATAATAATAATAATAATAATAATAATAATAATAATAATACTACTACTACTACTACTACTACTACTACTACTACTACTAATAATAATAATAATAATAATAATAATAATAATAATAATAATAATAATAATAAAACATTATAAAAAAACTTAGAAGGATATGCATGTCAAATTAGCAACAAGGAAAATTTAGCAACAATTTTTTCCTTTCTATTATAAGTAATTGATTTGCTAATGGTGTTCAAATGATAATGGACAATCCAGGATATTATATGTAGACAAACTATGTAAATGCAAAATTTGTAATTCTTTTGAGACAATAAAGGCCTTTTGAAACATAATAATAATAATAATAATAATAATAATAATAATAATAATAATAATAATAATAATAATAATAATAATAATAATAATAATAATAATAATAATAATAATAATAATAATAATAATAATAATAATAATAATAATAATAATAATAATAATAATAATAATAATAATAATAATAATAATAATAATAATAATAATAATAATAATAATAATAATAATAATAATAATAATAATAATAATAATAATACATTAACTCAAGTTCATATTTCGGCTCCATAATGATTTTTTCATTTCATAACATATAGACAATTTATCCAGGTTAAGATATCTGAATTCGAAGCTTCAATTAATACATTTATACACATGGCAATCATTTCCAAATGAAAATTTTCAGTAGTTTATTAATAATATTTTTTTAAACAATTTTAAAAAAAAATAAATAATAAGATTAAGCCGGCATGAAATAAAATGAATTCTTCAGCTGAACACACTTAAATTTATTTATAGGATCCCAGTTCAAATATACATATAATAATAATAATAATAATAATAATAATAATAATAATAATAATAATAATAATAATAATAATAATAATAATAATAATAATAATAATAATAATAATAATAATAATAATAATAATAATAATAATAATAATAATAATAATAATAATAATAATAATAATAATAATAATAATAATAATAATAATAATAATAATAATAATAATAATAATAATAATAATAATAATAATAATAATAATAATAATAATAATAATAATAATAATAAGAAGAAGAATATTTTTTTATCTGAATTTCTTTATCCTCCTTTAGGAAAACGCTTCTTTTGAAAATAGTTTTTTTAAAGTACTTTTCCTAATAATATTCCAAGATGTATTTATTTTTAAAATTAATTTCCTTTGCTTACTTTTAAATACGAGAGTAAAATTTTTTTTACTGTTCAAGACATTTCTCCATTTATATGCTATAATTAATGTCATAAAGTTATTTTTAAATACTTGCAAGTATGACCATTTATAATGTACTCAATAACTACAAATTCATTATTAATCCTTACAAATTGCTTTAAAGTTTTATTTCCAAATACGTGTCCTTTTGTTTACTGTGTAAATAAGAATTATCCTTTTAAATTGTATATATTATCTGTTTGAGTTTAGCTAAACAAATCATATTCATATATGTCAAGATATAGGTAATAAATTTTCCTTTTTTAAAAAAAAAAAATCATTCTTTATAGTTTCACTGTAATCGAACGTAGCAGCTTCTTTATAATGTTTTTTTTAAACTTTTAAAAAAAAAATTTCTTTTTTTTTTACATATACTTTTAATCTAGCAGGAAAAATAATTAGCATTTTTTTTTTCAAAATAGTATAATACAACCAAATGCTTATCTATGGAAATGATTAATAGTTTGTTTCTTAACCTTATCTCCAAGTAAAAAAAAATAAACAAGTTAATGTCATATAATATGTGAGATGCTTTATTTACTTTAGACATTTATTTACTATAATTTTTATGCCTCAACTGAAATTCAAATTGTCAGAAAAACGGATTACCTTTCTTTTAGCCCTCCATCACTACAGGACGGTTTTAATTATTTTAAACATATTTGTATTTTTTTTAAAAATATCAAGTTTTTTAAAAAAAAAATACTTTTAATAACAAAATTTTTAGATCCAGCACCAATTGAATCAAAACAAGATCAGCCCCTGGATGGTCCCTCGATCTCTGTTTTATCTCACAATTTTTCATCCACCTACAATTCATTTAAAAACCAATAAAAATCATTTTTTATTAAATTGTAATATTCTGACAAACAAGCTGTGAAATCAATCTACTGACATAATCAATATAATTTTCCCATACCATGTGACTTTCAGCTGCAAGGTCAAAATTTTAGTATTACAAATATTGTGCAATCAATTTTTTAAATATTTTATACAACACAATAATAAATATAAAATTTAAAATTATGCCCTTTATTAAACCCTTAAATATTTTATTAAAATAATTTTATCCACACATTTGCTTTATTTACTTATTTTAAACAATATGGGAGTTAAATTATTTTATTATTATTATGTTTCCATGTCTATGTATGCATATATTCTCACATATGTTTGGCATTACATTAATTGTTTTTTTTTAAATTACAATAAAATGATAATGATTAATTAATCTAACTAACTTTTATAACTGGAATGCTAAACTACAAAACTAATAACAAGTATTCTTTTTTTTTTTAATAAAAGCCTACATATCATTTTTTTTAAAAATTTATTACTTACTTTTTCCAACTTAATAATAATATCTTATTATTATTCTTTAAACATTAGAATAGATTATACAGTAGTTATTTTCAAATATATTTACTATTTATCAATTCACCATTATTTTTTTAAACATTTGCTTATGTTAAATTATTACTTAATATCCCTTATCAAACCAACTAATATTATTAAAAATATTTAGATTATCCTATTTTAGTAATTAACTAGTTTAATTTCCATTTTTATCATCATTATATTTTATCCAAAATTTTAAACAAAAGGTTAAGTTAAGATAACCTTCATTACCTCTTGGAACTAAGTGATACTTCAGTTAGGTACAATATATATATATATATATATATATATATATATATATATATATATATATATATATATATATATATATATATATTATATATATATATATATATAATTAAGTTCTAACCAGTAACCACCTAAACATTCACAATAAAATATAGTAATCAATATTTCTCACCGCTGTCAAGGCTAATATATATATATATATATATATATATATATATATATATATATATATATATATATATATATATATATATATATATATATATATATATTATAATTGAAATAACATTTTTAACAGTTTACAAACAATTACAAACAATCTTTAAATCTGCAGAAGTACTTTCGGTTACTTTGTAACCTGCCTCAACTGCCATTAAATTCAAAAACTAAAAGTGGAAGCAAACATCATCAATTCAAATTCCACGAATCTCGTATTTTAATGTTAGATGCTTGGCGATTTATTAAATGCATTTTATTTCTGTTATAAAATTTGCCTCTTTAATTTTGCTTTTACTATGGTTTCTCTCTTCATGAAGAATTTTCACATTTTCAAAATTAAATTTAAATTTATATTTACATGTTTTTTTGTGATAAAAAAAAAACTGAAAAAGATATTAAATCACCATTATTTTTATTTTTTACACGCTTATATAACAATTCATGTTCCTTCAATCTTTTCTCAATGCTGCACCTAGATTCACCTATATATGATAGCATACAATCACAAAAAATTTGATATATGACATTACTTTTTTTGCTTGACAAGTATGACATCCTTAGAATTTTTAACTAATTTATTAATATTGTTTGGAATGTAGAATGAAACATTAAATACATTCTTATATAAATCCTTAAAAAAATTTACTTGTGGATTTGAAATAAATGGAATAAATATCCATTTTTTATTATTAATCTTCATTTCTTTTAAATTATAAGGTTTTTTTTTTTTAAATTGACATAAAGTATTGTTTATTTGTTCCATTTTATAACCAACATCAAGCAATTCCTTGGCAAATATCTCAATATTTTTCAATTTATCACTTTGGTAATGACATAATTTTATATTCCGAAACAAAAAAGATTTAAAACTTACCATCTTATGCATCATTGGTACTTTTGATTTACAATTTATATATCCTCTTTTATGCAGTGGCTTAATTATTAGTTTATAATTTAATATACTGTTATCCATTGTGATCATTATATCTAAATAGTTAATCTTATTGTCCTGTTTTTTTTTTCAATAGTCCATTTCAAGCCATTCAACTTATTTAATTCCTCTATAAGCAAATTTATACTATTAGTGTTTCCACAGACAAAAACATCATCCACATATCTTTTGTAAATATCCACATATCTTTTGTAAATATCTCCAAAATTACACATATTTAAAATACTACTCTCATATGTAGATAAAACGAAATTGCAAACTTGTGCAACTACAGGCAATCCCATAGGTCAACCTTTGGTCATTTTATAACATTGACTATTAAAAGATGCAACAATGTTATCATTAAAAAAATTTAAAGTATCAATGATAAATTTTATCATATATTTACAAATATTTTTACTTTTTAATGCATGTTCAATTATTTTTATGGAATTCATTCTATCAATAGATCCATACATTTCTGTAACATCCAATGAAGCAATAATATCATGTTCATCAATAATTAAATTTTTGACACTATTTACAAAGTCAAACGATGAAGCAATATTATTTTCCCAAAATCCTAAAAAGTCTTGTAAAAGTTTACCAATTTATTTAGAAGTCTGATATATGAAGGAACCACCAAAATCTATCATAACACACAAAGGATTACCTTCTTTATGTAATTTTATATTTGCAAAAATATGTGGTCATATAAAAAACATGTAAATATAAATCAAAATATATAAAATGTTCTAACACGCACAAGCACACAAAGCTAAATACAAATAAAGCAAATATATATTACTTTAATATCTATTCATTAAATGGCTAAGCGCTTTCAAGGTTCAAGCCCTCATAATCATAGCCGTATTTATTTTATTATATTTTGTAATATGGCTATGATTATGAGGGCTTGAAACTTGAAAGCACTTAGCCATTTAATGAATAGATATTAAAATAATATATGTTTGCTTTATTTGTTTTTAGCTTTGTGTGCTTGTGCGTTTTAACACATTTTATATATTTTGATTCATAATTAGCCACAAAGTATAAACTATTTGCTTATTTCAACTTGTAAATATAAATTTAAATTTAATTTTGAAAACATGAAAATTCTTCATGTACAGAGAAACCATAGTAAAAGAAAAATTAAAGAGGCAATTTTTATAAACAGAAATAAAATGCATTTAATAAATTGACATGCTTCTAACATTAAAATATGAGATTCATGGAATTTTAATTGATGACCTTTGCTTCTGCTTTTAGTTTTTGAATTTAATGGCAGTTGAGGCAGGTTAGAAAGTAACCGAAAGTACATCTGCAGATTTAAAGATTGTTTGTAATTGTTTATAAGCCGTTAAAAATGTTATTTCAATTATAATTACAATATTGTTTTAAATTAACGGATATTTTATTTATTTTACATATATTTAACACAATGAATTCAAGTAATTTTAAAAAATGGTGGATCATTAAGGAATGGCGGAGACAATGTAAAAAGATTATTAAGCTGAAGTGCAAACTTCGTTTTTTCAAGATTTGTAAAATTTTTCAGATATTTCCAAATTGTTGTAGCTTAAAGTTGAACAGCTGTATAAATTTAATACCAAAATGTTTGGATAAATTACAATTGATTATTTTAAATAATATTATTAAAAGTTGTAAAAAGGAACTTTTTAATATTCATAAATATTTAAAAGCAATGGAACATTTAATAATTTTAAATGAATGGTGTGCCTGGAACGAATATAAAATTATTTGTGAAAATGGATTTAAAGTAATTGAATGTAAATTATATAACAAATTTGAGAAAAAAGTTGATTTTTTATTTAATAAGCAATATCCACATACTTATAAGGATTTAAACTTTGTTAATTTATCAAATAATAGGATACATTTAATTCAGAAATATGTTTTAAGTCACAGAGCTAAATATGTTGGTGATATTTGGAAGGATTATAATTTGCAACTAATTGCAGCTGTTCAAAATACATTTGAAATGATTCCTGGTAATGATAGTTTTGCGGTTGATATTATTAAGAAAACTAATTGCAATAAATTTGATACAATATCTTATGATAAATCATGGCAATTGGCTATTTCGGAATTTAAACAGAAATTGAAGATTGATAATATGATTTGTTTGAAAGAGGATAAAGGTTTGTGTATGTGCTTGTTGATGAAATATCAATATATTAATAAAATTAAAATGCAAATGGACAAACTTGGTTTCTTTTTGATTGAAAATTATAATATGGATGGTCAAAGAATAAAGTTTATTAACAATATTTTAAAAAGTGCTAAAAATAAAGTTTTAAATAATAATGTATACTATATGATATATCCTTCTTGTGCTATATGTCCTCGTATTTTTGCAAATATAAAATTACATAAAGAAGGTTATCCTTTGTGTGTTATGATAGATTTTGGTGGTTCCTTCATATATCAGACTTCTAAATATATCGGTAAACTTTTACAAGACTTTTTAGGATTTGGGGAAAATAATATTGCTTCATCATTTGACTTTGTAAATAGTATCAAAAATTTAATTATTGATGAAAATGATATTATTGCTTCATTGCATGTTACAGAAATGTATGGATCTATTGATAGAATGAATTCCATAAAAATAATTGAACATGCATTAAAAAGTAAAAATATTTGTAAATATATGATAAAATTTATCATTGTTTTCTTTAAATTTTTTTAATGATAACATTGTTGCATCTTTTGAAGGTCAATATTATAAAATGACCAAAGGTTGGCCTATGGGATTGCCTGTAGTTGCACAAGTTTGCAATTTCGTTTTATCTACATATGAGAGTAGTATTTTAAATATGTGTATTTTGAAGATATTAAAATTTACAAAAATATGTGGATGATGTTTTTGTCTGTGGAAACACTAATAGTATAAATTTGCTTATAGAGGAATTAAATAAGTTGAATGGCTTGAAATTGACTATTGAAAAAGAATAGGACAATAAGATTAACTATTTAGATTTAATAATCACAAGAGATAACAGTATATTAAATTATAAACTAATAATTAAGCCATTGCAAAAAAGAGGATATATAAATTGTAAATCAAAAGTACCAATGATGCATAAGATGGCAAGTTTTAAATCGTGTTTGCTTCGGAATGAAAAATTATGTTGTTACCAAAGTGATAAATTGAAAAATATTGAGATATTAGCCAAGGAATTACTTGATGTTGGTTATAAAATGAAACAAATAAACAATACTTTATGTCAATTTTAAAAAAAAAATATTATAATTTAAAAGAAATGAAGATTAATAATAAAAAATGGATATCTATTCCATTTATTTCAAATCTATAAGTAAATTTTTTTAAAGATTTATATAAGAATGTATTTAATGTTTCATTCTACGTTCCAAATAATATAAATAAATTAGTTAATAATTCTAAGGATGTCATACCTGTCAAGCAAAAAAGTAATGTCATATATCAAATTTTTTTGTGATTGTATACTATCATATATAGGTGAATCTAGGTGAAGCATTGAGAAAAGATTGAAGGAACATGAATTGTTATATAAGCGTGTAAAAAATAAAAATAATGGTGATTTAATATCTTCTTCAGTTTTCTTTGATCACGAAATAACATGTAAATATAAATTTAAATTTAATTTTGAAAATGTGAAAATTCTTCATGAAGAGAGAAACCGTAGTAAAAGAAAAATTAAATAGGCAATTTTTATAAACAGAAATAAAATACATTTAATAAATCGACTAGCTTCTAACATTAAAATACGAGATTCGTGGAATTTGAATGATGACGTTTGCTTACGCTTTTAGTTTTTGAATTTAATGGCAGTTGAGGCAGGTTAGAAAGTAACCGAAAGTACTTCTGCGGATTTAAAGATTGTTTGTAATTGTTTCTAAACCGTTAAAAATATTATTTCAATTATAATTACAATATTGTTTTTAATTAACGGATATTATATATATATATATAGTAATGGTCACTCTATCTTTTTTTGATCACAGATGGCACAACCAGGTCACTGTGTAATGGAAGGATATTTTAGATTAGATAGGCATATAGGAGATAGATTGTAGTTAAACAACTTATGGTTATAAGTAGGAATTCAGGTAGACAGTTATATATGAGTTTTATATATAGAGAGAAGGCATATGATAGGGTAAATATAAATAGATTATGGATAAGTTTAGCAAATTTGGGAATGAATGAAGCTTCAGTGGATATTTTTAAGAAATTATATGAAAGTAATTGCTATATTTATCAATTAGGGGATATAAAATCATTTAAAGTTAAAAATAAGGTGGGACTAAGGCAAGAATGCCCTATGTCACCTATTTTGTTTTTGTTGTATTTGAGTGAAATGGAGAGCAATAGAAAGTCTAGGAAGAGAGATAGAGATATTGTGGCAAGATACTATATACTTTGCCGGGTTTTTTTTGTGGATGATGAAAGAAGAAAAGTTATGGAAGCTATGCTGAGGACATGTGCAATGTTGCATAAAGAGTTGGGAATTAAGTTTAGTGAAGAAAAATCAAATATAATGATGGTTAATACTGAAGAAAGAGAAGATGTAGAATTTTTATTGGGGGATATATAGTTAAGTGTGGTGAGTAGATATAGTTATTTGGTAATCATTTTAAGTAATCAGAAAAATGGCTTCGATTAATGAGAGAAAAAATTGATAAATGAAGCAAAGAAATGAAAGGGATTAATAAAGATATTAACAGTGTTTTTATATAATAATTATGATGTAGCTAGAATTCTATGTAAGGGAGTTGCATTTGCAGGGTTAACATATGGTAATGATGTGTTATGTGTTAGTAAAAAGGTATTAGATTACTTAGAAAATGCACAGAAATAAGTAGGAAGACATGCATTAAATGTAGATGTGTGGACAGCACAGGAAACAATTCAAGAAGAAATGGGATGGTCAAGTTTTTGTATGAGAGATGCAAAAAGTAAAGTGAAAATGTTTGATAGGTTGCAGATTATGCATGATAAAAGAATATCCAAAATAGTATTTAATCGGATTATGGATAAAAAGCAGGCAATAACGAGAAATAATTTATATCAGTATACTTCTACAAAAAATAGGATGATTGTTTTAGGAGGATTGTTGGGTGTTATAGTGGTAAGGAATGGGATAAAAGAATAGATTCATTAATAAAGAATAGGGAGTTGGAGAGATGGTGAAGTAGTAAGAATAATAAAAAGAGTTTAAATAGATATAGAAGTAAATGGAACATTGGGTACAAGTTAAATTATGATAATAGCAAGGAAAGTAGTTTATTATTTAAGGCTCAAATGGGATCTTTAGCAACAAGATAATATACATGTAAATGAAAAAAAAATATATGTGATATAATCTGAAAATTAGGTAAAGAAGGCATAGAAAATATTAGACATCTATTAATTAAATGTAAATGATTGAAAGTAAAAATGGTACAAATAATTTAGTTATGGAAGAATAAATATGAACAAAGTGTTTATACAGAAAGTAAGTTATTGGTTTTAATGCTGTGTTTGGGAAAAGATAAGTGGGATTTAGATATAAAGGTGATAGAGATGACAAACAATATGTTATGGAAATGGGATGGAGCAGATTATGGGAAAATTTAAAGTGGGGAATGGAAAGGGAAGGCAAAATGGTGAACAAGTTTCTCTAGGAATAGTTGCTGAGAGATTCATGACTACATTTAAAAAGAAGTCATAGTGCATTACATCACATGAAAAATTTAATTTACTGTGATTAAAAGTTAATGATGATGGTAGTTGGCACTGGCTAAACACAGGAAGTTTCAATAGATATTAAAGATTGTTCAGACAATTGAGAAAAGGCAACAGAGACAAATGTCAACCAAACTAATTTTAAACAATTTAAAATTTTGTTAAATTCAAGTGAAAACAAATAAAATCTGGCAACCAAAATATGACGTTTGACTTAGATTTTACTGAGAGTGTATATGAGTCTTGCAAATATTAAAACTTTAAACACTCTGGCAGATAAGTTCATTTTTTCACCTATAAATTTAAAAAAGGCATTGATAATAACTTCCTGCTGGCAATTTATAAAAACTAATTCTAGTCTCCCAATCCAGAGATTGGGAAATAATTGAGTCTTATAGGAAATCAGTGAAACAGCATGATATGAGCACTTTCTTGTATCTTGAAACTAGAGACATCATGTGTCCACAAAACAGCTCATGGTCAGTCACCTTTAAACCAGCCAAGATTAATTTCCATACAAGAGAAAAAATATAATTAGAAATAATTAGATTTACATAATCTTCAATAGAATAAATAAAATCTCTGATTTCAGGAAACCAGAACACTATACATAATAAACTAGTAATCAAAAGTTTTGATGTCTGCAGAAAGTGCAAACTAAACTTATTTAAAATTAAATACAATGCAAAAAAGAGGGGCAGTGGAGCAATATGAAATTATGAAGATCTGCAAAAGCATTTAGCAATGGTTGGTAATATAAATGAAAAGTATACAAAACACACCAAATATAAACTCACAATACACTCTCAGATACATAAATTTAAAACAAACATGAATCTTAAAACTAAGATTCTAAGACATACTATAAATACAATAAGAAAATCCATATAAAAAAAGCTTAAAATATTTAAATTGAATAGGCAAAACGTATTATAAAAATAGATTACTTTTTAAGGTTAAGCTGAGACTTTAATAAGGGATTTAAACCCTGCTTAGAATATAAAATGTTTTACCTCAAGGCAAAAGGTTAAGACTGGCAGATGTCTTTCAGTATGACACACATAAATCATTTTATTGGAATGTTTGGACAAAGATTTTAGGCTTTTATTATATATTAAGGAGGCTGGAGGTAATGTCAGGAATCAACTCTTGTTTAAGCACTTAAGACATGATTATGTAGGGTCAATTTGGGATCAGATTTTCATCTTTGAATTGGTTTAGCATGGTGTGATGTTGATAAAAATCTTCATAGCATATAATTTTGACATTCTGCAGAGACAATTCTCGAGAATTTATAGCAGCATGGCAATTCAAATAAGTCTCACAATTGGCATACTAAAAGTTATAGCAATACTGAACAAGCAGAATAAACGTCAATAGCAGAAGAATAATTCATCCAAAATCCTAGGGCTATTTATATGAGCTCTTATCTTCTGAAAAATCATTAATCAGCAATTTTTGATCAGGGAAAATCTTTATCACAAGGTAATCTTAATTAAAAATTCTGAGCAGGGTATTATCTCATTTAAAAATTCATTAAAAATAAATAAATATAAAAACAAGTCTCAGCTTATAAAAATAAATTTTCAATAGATTAAAATTGAAAATAAAAGAAACCAGGAATGTAATTAAAACTTTTTAATTAGAGTATGTTAACAAATGGAATTAAAAAAAACTGTCAAAAGAAAATATATTTTAAAACAAATCTAATGCAAATAAAAATCACAGATCTTGTTTTTTTAAAAAAATAAGTGAGTATGTGTGTAATATCATGTACTCTTCATACATAACATAATAAAATATAAAACTTTGATATAGCTTTAAAAACTTAAAAAAAAGAAAAACATTTTAACTTATGTGATAGAACTTTTGAAGTGGATAGAATATCTGGTTATATATATATATATATATATATATATATATATATATATATATATTGTAACGGTCAGAAAACGTGTGACTCGTAAACATAGTGCAGAATTCGACCACCATACAGAACAGCAGCACCATCGAGTAGCGAAGCCACCTGTGGTACTGAGTTCGAACATAGTTTATCGGTTCCACA
Organism: Epiperipatus broadwayi; assembly: GCA_028023455.1. Taxonomy (NCBI): domain Eukaryota; kingdom Metazoa; phylum Onychophora; class Udeonychophora; order Euonychophora; family Peripatidae; genus Epiperipatus; species Epiperipatus broadwayi. The sequence goes on from JAQFVV010013717.1 coordinate 50,291, forward strand.
ATACAATTCATGAAACAACGCATCTGATGCGACATTAGTAAATATTTCCTTAGGCACGGTGGTCAGGGATATGCAAGAGACTCATTTTATTCTCGAGTTAGCCAATAATCAAACTAATATTAATTAAACATTCGTATTTACATAATCGAGGAAATATTATATAGAATGGGTATCGAATAAATGAAACGTAACTGCAGACATATAGTTTAAAATTATTTATTAATACATTTTAATAAAACAATTATTAATAATATTTAGGGATTCAAAGCTTCAGTAGCAGAATTTGCGACATGATTATATTTTAAAGAATACATTTATTTATTTAGACATTATTTTATATTGAGGATTTCAGTAGCGGTATTTCCGATACTGAAATGTTTACAAAAGGAATACATTTATTTGAAGGCGTAATCTAGCTACCTAAAATTCTCGAGTAAGTATTTCTAATGCATGCCTGGATGGATTTATACCTTCGCAATGCAAGAGTCTAAAGTATGGGTTATAAGAGTAACGGCAGACATATATTTATTTAATTAAAATATTTATTTATAACTAAGGGCAAACATTTATTTGAGAGTGAATTACGAAGATAATGCAGAGGTGGAGTGATATATATAGAATAATAGAATTGAGCAAAGGAACACGTGGTATGCTTTAGAAAGGCGATATGGAATGGCAGTATATTGAAACTGCAATGCCGTGAATGGGTTTATAAGAATGTCAGGCTGGTCTCTGCCCCGACCCGACAAAGTAAGGTGTCACATAAGCATAACCAGGGACAAGCGGTCCATGTCGCATTTTTGCCAGCTGGCTGCATGACGTTGTCAAGTCCTATGGGAGCACCCATTATGCCCGCTTGTGTAGGATGACTGGGGTTAATTTCAACCCTGAAGAATCCGGAAATTTCACGGCAGAATGGGTCATCGCATCTCTAAAACATAACACATGTATACTGATAATTGATTATGATGAGATTTAAATAGATTTCTAATTCGGCTCTACATTATCAACATTTACTAAAGAACGTTGGTGACTCTCAAAGAAATGTAATTTTCTGGAATTATTCACTGATTATTTAATAAATACAAAACATATATAACTTGGGAATTATTATAACTAATACATCAGCCATTTGCGAAGTAGTAGACCCCTGCATTACAATAAATGAAGCATTGAATGCGTGTCGATTTATATGAAAGTTAAGTTATTAAAGAAAGTAAATATTAATGAAAATTTGACACGCATTCATTGTTTTAAGCGATCATAGATTTAAACTTTGAAAATTGAAATAATTATGAGCATGCAATAATTAAATAATAACTATAGATAGAAATGTAGATTATAGAAATATGCACCCAAGACAGAATGAGGTAAGCTAGATTAGTAGAGAAATTTACACATTAAGTTAATTATTCAGTTTTAGTTATACAAATGATAGTTTTTACATTTTATAAATTTAGATAAGTAATATGAAGAATAGCTATAGCATATTATTAGAGTACTCTAGAGTTTGAACACAGACAGGTACCTGTTTTATAAGCAGTTTTCTGAGACCATTGGTTAAGTAGCAAATAGTGCATGAGTGGCAATTCTTTCTTGTATTTAGACGTTTCATTTTACTTTCACAGCAGCAAAAAGTTCACGAGTGGCAATTCTTTCTTGTGTTAAGATATTCATTTAATTTCATGGCAGCAGCAGCTTTCTCATTCATTTCAGGCAGCAGATCTTCATGGTGAATTTATGACGGGCAATGAAAGTTCAGCATCCGATAGGCCACCTCCCGATGGAGAATAATCTAGGTGATTTATTTGGTCATACCTTGGCAGGAACAAATTATTTTTATATTTTTGGAGACTCTCAGTGATCGAGAGCAAAGCTAAAGTTTAAGTGAATGTCTCCAGCAAGTCTAAGATGGCCTCTTTTTTTATCTTGATCTTTCACATTTTTGTTTAGATATTTTTAGGTTGTACTTAATCTGCCCTGAGGATAATCAATGCATTTAGTTGGTTTTTAATTAAAGAAAGCTGCTGTTCTATTGTTTATATTTTACATTTACTAATTAATTTTGGGGAATTTTTCTTTAATTAATCTATTATCTATCACTGACCGATGCTTTTAAATTTCAAAAACAAAAAGGGAACATAAGATTATTTTAACTTTTAATTAAATATTACATCAGATATTTTTAGAATTATTATTAAATGAAATTTAAACAAAGCAATAAATATGAACTTTATAATCCAAAATAAATGATTAAAATTATACAAAATTATATAACTAAAAGAAACCTAAATTATATTATTTTATCCCTATTTATTGCATTTAATTTGAGATCGAAATGTGTGCATGTTTATGCTGAATTCTACATATATTTATACATTTTTAATATTGTTACACACACAATTCGATATCAAAAAGTTTAAATTTTGGCGGGATAGACTGGTCAGTGAGAGACGACAGAAAAAGGTGAAACTTAAGATTCGAATACGAATCTTACTGTTTCAATATATATATATATATATATAGGGAGTGTACCAATAGCTTATGCAAGCTCTGAATTAGTAAATGGTGCTAAAAGAAAAATATTTAAAATCTCTATCTAGAACATTCCTTTCCCCAAACTATATCAAGTGCTTGTGTGATCTATTGATATGTTCCCTAGACATTTGGAAATATAAGCTCATATAAGCTATGTCACACTATATATGACTTGTTTTACTGATTATTATATTTATAATTTCATATTAGTACACAATATATTTCCATTAAATTTTTTAGAGGTTTTTTTTTAACTCTTTAAATTTATTCTTCTATCTGTTGGACAAAGAAAAAATCTAAATATAGAGTAACTAGTATTTAACAAAAAATTTCATAGTAAAAATTTTAATAAAAACATTTAGCTTTTTGTCCTTCTAATACAACAATGTATTGTAAAGCAATGATTTCAAATTTGAACTGAAACATCATTATGCATTAATGCATTATAATCAGGCAAAATATTATTTTAACTCTGATATATATATATATATGTCCACAGATGGCATCCTACCAAAAACACCGATCAAGCGTATGTTTTGTTTACATAAACGTCAGAGTAGCATTCACTATCTCTAACTATAATTCCACTTTCAGATCATGATTTCAAGCTATTTGCTATCATCAGTGAAAGACAGGAATAAAGAAACTAGATCTAAATACAGACTCTGAGCGTTTATGAAACAATTTCTATTCAGCTTGCAAGCGTGAATTTTTTAGACACGTAATGTCTTCAAACTCAGCATAGCAAACCAGATAGCTATATGGGTCTGATCTCAGTTCAGCATCACCACATAGTAGAAGCCTCTGCAATCTATATCATTGCAAGAAAGACCTCAAAGATACATTTATGATAAACAAAAATGCAAGTTAAAAAACATGCTAACGCTTGTATTTATGTCCACAGATGGCGTCCTACCAAAAACACCGATGAAGTGTATATTTTGTTTACATAAACATCAGAGTAGCATTCACTATCTCTAACTATAACGCTTATGTAAACAAAACATACGCTTGATCGGTGTTTTTGGTAGGACGCCATCTGTGGACATAAATACAAGCGTTAGCAAGTTTTTTAACTTGCATTTTTGTTTATCATAAATGTACCTTTGAGGTCTTTCTTGCAATGATATAGATTGCAGAGGCTTCTACTATGTGGTGATGCTGAACTGAGATCAGACCCATATAGCTATCTGGTTTGCTATGCTGAGTTTGAAGACATTACGTGTCTAAAAAATTCACGCTTGCAAGCTGAATAGAAATTGTTTCATAAACGCTCAGAGTTTGTATTTAGATCTAGTTTCTTTATTCCTGTCTTTCACTGATGATAGCAAATAGCTTGAAATCATGATCTGAAAGTGGAATTATAGTTAGAGATAGTGAATGCTACTCTGACGTTTATGTAAACAAAACATATGCTTGATCGGTGTTTTTGGTAGGACGCCATCTGTGGACATAAATACAAGCGTTAGCAAGTTTTTTAACTTGCATTTTTGTTTATATATATATATATACGTAAGTATAATAAAACAATTCACTAGAATAAAACTACAAAATTTTAAAAAATGCCTATATAAATTTAAAGATTAAAAATTCTTTGCTATAGCCAGTTTCAGCATATTATGTAGTTTTATTCTAGCGAATTGTTATATATATATATATGAAAAATAAAAACAAGTTAGTCACGTAACCTGCTATCACTTGTTATTTATGATCAATAGATGGCGTCTTTACCAAAACCGCTGAAACAAGTGTAAAATATTTTTACATAAACGCAAAAGGAGTCAGAATTAACTACCTCTTTCATTTTGCTCACCTCCAGATCAGCTGATTTCAAGCTGGTTTGCTTTCGTCAGTGGAAGGATAGAGCTATAGAAACTAGGTCTAAAGACTGACTCTCAAGCGTTTATGCAAAACGTTTATATCAGTTTGCAAGCGTGAATTTTTCAGACTGGTAAAGTCTTCAAACTCAGCCTAGCAAGCTAGATATCTATATGGGTCTGATCTCAGTTCAGTTTCACCACATAGTCAAAGTCTCTGCAATATATATCATTGCAAGAAAACTTTAAAGGTACATTTATGAAAAATAAAAACAAGTTAGTCACGTAACCTGCTATCACTTGTTATTTATGATCAATAGATGGCGTCTTTACCAAAACCGCCGAAACAAGTGTAAAATATTTTTACATAAACGCAAAAGGAGTCAGAATTAACTACCTCTTTCATTTTGCTCACCTCCAGATCAGCTGATTTCAAGCTGGTTTGCTTTCGTCAGTGGAAGGATAGAGCTATAGAAACTAGGTCTAAAGACTGACTCTCAAGCGTTTATGCAAAACGTTTATATCAGTTTGCAAGTGATAGCAGGTTACGTGACTAACTTGTTTTTATTTTTCATAAATGTACCTTTAAAGTTTTCTTGCAATGATATATATTGCAGAGACTTTGACTATGTGGTGAAACTGAACTGAGATCAGACCCATATAGATATCTAGCTTGCTAGGCTTAGTTTGAAGACTTTACCAGTCTGAAAAATTCACGCTTGCAAACTGATATAAACGTTTTGCATAAACGCTTGGGAGTCAGTCTTTAGACCTAGTTTCTATAGCTCTATCCTTCCACTGACGAAAGCAAACCAGCTTGAAATCAGCTGATCTGGAGGTGAGCAAAATGAAAGAGGTAGTTAATTCTGACTCCTTTTGCGTTTATGTAAAAATATTTTACACTTGTTTCGGCGGTTTTGGTAAAGACGCCATCTATTGATCATAAATAACAAGTGATAGCAGGTTACGTGACTAACTTGTTTTTATTTTTCATAAATGTACCTTTAAAGTTTTCTTGCAATGATATATATTGCAGAGACTTTGACTATGTGGTGAAACTGAACTGAGATCAGACCCATATAGATATCTAGCTTGCTAGGCTGAGTTTGAAGACTTTACCAGTCTGAAAAATTCACGCTTGCAAACTGATATAAACATTTTGCATAAACGCTTGAGAGTCAGTCTTTAAACCTAGTTTCTATAGCTCTATCCTTCCACTGACGAAAGCAAACCAGCTTGAAATCAGCTGATCTGGAGGTGAGCAAAATGAAAGAGGTAGTTAATTCTGACTCCTTTTGCGTTTATGTAAAAATATTTTACACTTGTTTCGGCGGTTTTGGTAAAGACGCCATCTATTGATCATATATATATATATATGATTGGATATCTGTCAGTAGTCACTTAGTGATTGGATATATATATATATATATATATATATATATATATATATATCCAATCACTTCAATCTTTTTTTGATTACTGAGGGTGCCACTAGGTCATTAACTACCTAGAAAATTTAACTGACGGTGATCAAAAAGTTGATAATGATAAATGCTGTCAGCTAGATCCAGAAAAAAAAAGAGATCTTTAACATTGTTTAGACAATTGAGAAAAGGTCAAAGAGACAAACATTAGTCAACATAATTATAAACAATTTTAAAGTTTAGTAAATGTAAAATAAGTATTTGTCAAACAAAGGATGAAAATTTGATTTAAATTTCTTCTGTGGATTTATCAGAGAGTGTAAGAGAGTACTGGAATATTAAACACCCTAACAGATAAGTTTGTTTTCTCACCTAAGAATTAAAAGCGATTTATAATATCTTCCTGCCTGTGATTTAATAAACAAATTGCAGTTTTATTTATTTAGAGATTTTAACACAAAATGGTTTTGTACAGACTGCAATGAATCAGCTCAGAACAATATTTTCCTACAACCTGGCATAAACCTGAGAATAATATAAGAGTGTCATTGCCCACATCCACTCAACAATGATCACATTTAAGACCATCAAGGTTAATCCTGACAAAAAGAAAATAAAAGATTACAGTATTACAGAATCTGAAAGATAGGAAAACCAAAATCTACTGACTAAAAAAACAGAGCAGTACATTCAATAAATCACCAGCCAAAAGTCTTACAGTCTATAGGAAACACAAACCAAGATTGTCTAAATTAATTACGACAAAAGAGTAAGAGACAGGTGAGTTTAAAAGAAAATTACTAATATCTGTCTGTGTACTTATCAAGGGTTAGTAATATAAAAAGAGAAAACCCTAAGAATATAAAATATAACTCACAACACACTTTTGGATAAATAAATTTAAAATATGAAGTGTTAAAACTAAGACTCCAATACATGTAATGATAAGGAAAAACATAATAAAAGAATGAGTCTTATTTAAAGTAGTATGCATAACATATTATAAAGATAAGTTTTTTTAGATTAAGCTGATACTTTAACATAGACATTTAAACAAGGGATTTAAATCCTGAATATAATATCTCAATGTTTATTTAACTTGAGGCATAATGTTCTGACCAATGGATTTCTTCCAGTAGTTACACAATGTTCAGGTTTGTATATGGTTATTTACAAAGTATCTTCATTTATCTGTTTGGGAGTTTCAAGACAATTGTTGGGATCAGTTCTATACCATTATTTTAAGTCATGTTTGAATGCACAATTATGGAGCTCCAGGGTTCATCTTTGGGTTGATTTAGTTCTGCATATTGTTAATATGATTTCTCATGGCTTGTAGATTTGGCATCATGAACAAACATGACAAATAGTAGGCAGTAGTTTCCTTTTTGCAAAAATATATCAGCAGTCATGGTATAAGATGAAAACAGAAATCTTCAGATTATGATGCATTCACTGATCCTGATTAGCAAATATAAGAATTAGCACAGCAATCCAACTAAGAATCACAATAAGAATTGAAATTAGAATACTAAACATAATAATCCAATCAGATACCCAGTACTATTTATTTAAATTGTTATCTCTCACCTAATCTTTAATTAAAATGTTTTGACCAATCTTTATCCCCCACTTCATCTTAATTTTTTTTAAAACAAAAAAAAAATCTGTTCAGGGCTCTTATTGAAAATTAATTACAAAAAAATAATTCTCAGCTTTTAAAAATAGATTAAAATCAACAAAATAGAAATAAACTTTGCTTGCTTTTAATTAATGTAATAAGAAAAAAAACAAAAGTCAAAAGAAAATTATTTTAAAGTAATATCTATTAAAAAAGTAAAATCACAGAATTTTAAAATGTAAATGAGTATGTGCATCACATAGTCTTAATATTTAAAAAAAACATACAACACTTTTAAATAGTTTTCTTTTAAAATTTTATAAATATAAATGTTAGTTTTAATTCATGATGGTTATCTTTGATGCATATAAAGCACCTGGTTCAAATATATATATATATATATATATATATATATATATATATATATATATATATATATATATATATATATATATATATATATATATATATATATATATATATATATATATATATATATATATATATAGTGAAGTTAGTCCAGGAGTACATCAAACACTATTAATATAGTATAATAATTGTAAAATAATGTCATAAAAAGTTTTACTAATATCTATGCATTTGTTGTACACATAGAAGCTGTTAATATGTGGCTATGTTTTTCTAGCATTATTCTGGTTTTAAAATCAAAACATCAGTAGTTTGCAAACTACCATAGGGTGTTTTAATCGATAATATTTGATGAGAAAGTAAAACTCAAATAGCAGGAAATATTATTCATATCTTTAATCTTTATGTCTAATAAAAAAAAATGCAAATATAATGCCATTGCAAATGTCATACAATGAACTTGTTCTTTGATACATTGAAGATAATATTTGTTTTTGTTTGTGTAATATATTTTTGTATAATGCTCATGTTTGAAAGTATGTCTTTTAATGTGTAATAATGAAAAATAGTAAATAATTTAATTAGAAACTTTTATTATTTTCAACATTATTTTACAAAAATATAGAAATTATACTTAAAGACTGTTTTGAAACTTATAATCTTTCAATAGATACCAATAATTGTAACTGCTTTTCCCCTAATGAATTGAAAATATTTTTATTTTAAAAAATACATTTTATCAAATTGATTGAAGTTTTACACTCTTTTATGCCACAGATCATCTTTAATTTTGTTAGTATTGTAATTTATCAACAATAATCAAACAGTGTTTTTATTTATATTAAGTATTGCACTTTATTTTTTTGTAATAAGATATAGTTCTTTATGTTTAAAACATTTGTTTAAGATATAAAATAAAGTTTTTAACAAACAATTTCAGGCAAACACATTTCTAAACTGATACTCAATGCTATATCAGTTTTTACTTTGTTTGTTCCAACTTATAAGTATTCAACATATGTATATTGTTCTGTATAATACTAAAATGAAATAAGCAAATATCACAAAATAATAAAAAATGTTACTCAAATTTTGGACAGTGTAACACATGACCATAATTTCACTTATATATAGAAATCATTTTACTTGAAATTACAACAATGCAATGCTTAAATATTTTCTATCTATCTTTTATGATAAAACTATCAGTATGATGGGTAATTTTTAACTCAAAAATATGTAAAAGTTAGAAGTGAATAGCAGATAATTATAAATGTAATTAAAGATGTGCATGTGTTTTTATACTTACACTTGAAAAGACATTGTAAAATATTAAGTGATGTTTGTAACAGTTTGTTTAGTATTGTTAATGTTAATTTGTGCATTGTTTAATGTTTATGATAAATACGAGTAGATATCTTTGTTTTAAATTACTCGTTATATATTAATGTAATGGTAATTTATATCAAAGTATTCTACATTAATAAAAATGAATGCATTATTTCCTATGGCTTACTATCTTATATAGATGACATATTGGACAATGATATTTATTACAATCAATATAAAATCAGTGGAAATGCTCATGCAATCAAAAGTAAATTCATTTTTTCATTTGTAAAATGGATTATAATGATAATGGAAGGCATTGTATTAATATATAATAGGCACATTAAGAGAAATATTATTTCTCTTGCTTATTTTATATAGTTTAGTACTATGTAATTAGATATTTATATATAATATTTATAGTAGAAAAATTAGATATTTATATATTTTACATATGGTTATTTGTTTATAACATTATTACAATAAGTAAAAATAAACACTAACTGTGCATTTAAATAGCAAATTAATTCAAATGAAGTTGTATGGATAATTTTGCTGATTTTTTATTTCATGTGTCATAGCATCGGCCAGGAAGCGAACCTTCTAACCTGGGACAACTGCTTGTAAGGCAGTTGTGTTGACCTCTCGACCAACAATGCTTGACCATTTTTGCTGACTTGATGTTCATTTTAATAAATACCACTATTTAAAAACTTTATTGCAAATATTTTTGGGCTGAAGGTAAAAATGGATTAATTTTGTGATAAAAACTGAGATTATTTAGCTATTAATAAACGATATTGTGTATATATATATATATATATATATATATATATATATATATATATATATATATATATATATATATATATATATATATATATATATATATATATATATATATATATATATATATATATATTATTGTAATTTTCGTCAGTAAAATATAATAAAGTACAAGTAATATAAAACAGTGGATAAGAACTGGCTTAAGGAGTATAAGCATCAGTAGATATAAGGGAGGCCACAATGTACTACCAACGTTAGATTAAATTAACCCTACATCTCTTACATCTAACATTAGATAAACCAGATTGATTAACTAACTTCCAATACATAAAAATAAGATATTGAAAGACAAAATTTTAATTTGCAATTCTACAAGATGGTGAAATTAGAATGTGGAATGAGTGATAAATGAATAAAGATGTACAAGGTTGAATACATTGTGAAGAGCAAATAAAAATTATTTAATGGAAATGAATAGTGCATGGACCTAAGAATGAGAAAAAAAAATAAATGTGTTCAGGTAATCAATAGAATAGGTATCAATGAATGATGAATCAATTATGATAATGAAATAAGATAAGATGATAATGAAAATGAAAAAAACTAAAATATAGATGAGTTATGATAACAATTTCGGTACACTATTAAACTGGTGTTATTGCAAACAAAATCATGATACTACTGAATAAAGACAAGCTATTCTAAGCTTGACTAATTAAAAAAGAAAGTTTAACTACTAAAAGAAAATGGGTTTTAATTTTTAAAAAAAACTGAAGAAGGAAGCTTAAATATTTGAGATTTTAATGAATCAAATAAACAATAAAAATGGAAATAAGAGACCAAGATGGTGAATATCAAATAACTTAAGAAATGAAAGCTATTAATAAAATCAAAGTTAAAATTGTTAATCAATAACGTCAGGGTTCATACAATTTTAAATTTCAACATTTTTACAGTGTATATCTTGTTCAGTAAAAAGGATTTTACTACTATCCAAATATAGAAAACAAATATGACCCATAATGTAAAAATGGAATTAATAAAGACTATTTAACTACTCCACTGGTAATAATAAAAGTAAATTAAATTTTATGATGAATCAATAAATCCCTAATAATAAGGTAAAAATAACTATCTTAACTGTGAAATAATTTTCAAATATTTTAATTACAATTGTAATAATACTAATAGGAAAGATGTACTTTTGTTTATGGATTGATAGGTTAGGTGTGACCAGAAAGAATACTATGACCAAATTCAGAGAATGATGGTATTTTACAACTTATTGAAATGCTATTACCCAAAACTAAATATTTAACCTTTAAGACATCATTTGAAAATAGCATATGTGAATAATATTAACAATGTTTTGATCAATAAACAACAAAATTTTTCTATACTCCAAATATAAAAGCTTGACAAACATATTTCTGATATGCTAAATGTATAATAAAAGTGATAACATTAACTGATAATAATGATGAAAGCAACAACAATAATGGGTAGGTAGCAATAACAATAAAATATGGACAGTGTTTAGCAATAAAGGTACAGAAAACTGAATGCATTTTCAGAAACAAAATTGTATTTACTGTATTAACATATCATAAATCAACAACAACAGCAAATATATATATATATATATATATATATATATATATATATATATATATATATATATATATATATATATATATATATATATATATATATATATATATATATATATATATATATATATATATATTGATCAACTTATAGACAGAAACAACGACAGTCCAATTATAGTATTATCTGTCAAAATTGACTTGGTGTTAAAATATTTTAAATTATTGTAAATTTTGTAAGACATTATCAGATTTTAAAACAGCATTTGAAAATAATCATTCAACCACCATCACTCAGTAATATATAAAAAAACTTTAAAATAAAAAATATTTTGTTAAGCTTTCAAAAAAAAAAATGTTAACATGAACTCCTGTATGATATTTATAGAATATTGTCACAATCGCAAGTCACTTTTTAAATATTTTAAATGGTCAAATATACTTATCTGCTTGGAACTAAGCCGCCATACTGAATTTTTTAAAATACTGGCCTGAGACACAATTTTCGCAATAACTTCAGTTTAAATTATGTTACAGCAAAAATAATTACATTGCTAGAAACTATAAAAACTAAGAAAATAATAAGTATAAAATAAATAGTGATAACTATATAAAATAAGAAAAAAATGAAATTTTCTCATCTGAAATAATTATTATTTTATTGTTTGTTCATAATTTGGAAATTAACATTAAGTAAAATTAAAATTACATCTTCAATGATAATATCTTTGTATTCCTCACAAAGATAATTCATAGCTTCACAATGGCCAAAAGAAGTTGGTTAAGAATGCTTTATTTTTATTTTGTACCCCCAACAATTTTAAATGTAATAGGCATTTATAAAAAAAAGATTCATCCTAATAAAAGTAGAAATTGTAGGCTACTGTCTATATCACTGATAAAATGAGTTTCATCTCTTCATTTTATATTTTTTGTGTACATCAGTGATGTTTATATTTTTATGGACACCAGTGATGTATATATATTTTATGCACACAAGTGATGTTTATATTCTTTATGCACAGAAGTGATGCTAACTTGTTATATTTATTGTATCACATAGATATAATTTATTTGCATATAGTCCATGTGTTAGCTATAAACTTGAAAATAAGGTTATGAAACATATAGCAAAACCAGAGTGACTCCAAATCATGAACAAGACTAAACAAAAAACATAAACAAGAATCAAAATTTGATTATATGCTTGCATATGCAATTTTTCTATACATTTAATTATTAGTTTTATAACTCATTACTTGTAAAGACAAACATGTTATATAAACATAATTGTAAATAATAAATAATAAATTATTTTTATAAAATAAGTGGATTAGAACTTTAAAAAATTATGGTAGATATGAATTATATACATAAATAAATATATAATTTACTAACTACAAACTAAATTAATAAATAAGATAATTTAAAAAAAAAAAAATTAAAAGAAAATTTTAATATTATTAAAAAAAATATTTTTTTTATAATTATGAGTCATTACTTTGAAACTTTATTGTAGGCCTTGTTTGTGAATAACGCTGGAGAAATTTTCACTTGCAGGCTGCAAACCATTTTTTGTCTTTTATTGCTTCATGATAATTAAAAAATTATCAAAACACACACAAAAAAATACTCTTCTTGATTAAAACAGCTGCAAAATATCCAAATTTCAACAGATTTTTTGAGGCAGACATTTTTGGAATCACATGGCAGAGTGCTATAGAAAGACCATATTTTAGTTGATGACATCATTATACTTTTTACATGGGTAAAGAAAGAAAATAACACATCATCTGATGAGCATCGACAGTGCTCACAGAGCATAAACAGATAATATTATTTATTTATTTAAAAAGAAAAATAAATCTAATTTATTGAGTTTTAGTATAAAATAATGATTTTATAATAGCAAAAAGAATTGAACATTTTCAAAACATTCCACCAGTTGGAGCAATGAAAATGTCAGAATGCAAGAGGGTTAAATTTAAAGCATAACTTGCTAATAAAAGTCTTAATTTTAGTTGGGATGTAAGAAATATTGCTATATATGTATCTCAACAGTTATAGCTATATTGTGCAGCTATTAGATCCTACATAACAACATGAATGAGTGATCAAAAGTAATCATTTTTATTCAATCATAGCTTGGACAAGATTGCTAATATTTTCTTTCATCCTACAGAACTGGTATGATTGACTTCTGCATTTTAATACATCTTGGTTGTGGTTTTTACTTCATTTATATAATAGCATTTTCATGTATTAAATAATTTATAAACACACACAATATATATATATATATATATATATATATATATATATATATATATATATATATATATATATATATATTTAAAAAACATTCCTAAATTTAACATTTTTGCTATTGGTGGAATTTTAACGTTTTATTCAAATCAGTGATTGTAGCGCCTCTACAACCGTCTTTCTACCTTTTATAACTCTGTGGATGGCTTGTGTGACCAAGTCGAAATGTCAATATATTAATATTAAAAGTTTTTAACATGGATGAACCCACAAAATATGTATTATATATATATAGTTGAATTTTTATCAGGCATGATTAAGTGATGTTGTAACATTACCATACATAGAATAGTTAAATAGAACATTGTAACAATTACAGTTAAACAAAAAATGTATGAAAAATTGAACAAATAATATAAATACTTAAATAAGTTGAATACTTCTAAATATTAATCTTATAAAAATGATTTGCATATGATGTAGAAAAGAAGATACACAACAAAATGTTAAATATAAAATAATAGATTCAATTAATTTTTAAAAAACAATTTTTTTGCTATAAAGTTGAAAAAAAAAAAAACCCCAAAAAATTGGCATAAAATAAATACAACTTTAAGGACACAATGGAAATAAAGGTAAAATTTTAATCAATATATGAAAATAATGTTACAATCAAAACATTTATTTTATATAAAGTAATGGTTTTATTTCTTTTTAAATGTTTAACATATATTGAAAAGATAATAAATTTATCCTACTCTGATAAACAATTTATTCATTTTTTGACTTATGATAAACATAGATATATGAAAATAATTTCATTATAAGCTACTTTATTATGGTATCAAATATAAATATAAGGGAAATTTTAAACACTCATTTATTTATTTTTATTTAAATTAAATTCAATATCTTTTAACATATGTTTCTTGATGTCTAAGTTGGTAACATCATTAAAAAAGATGAAAGATAAAGTTAAAACTATTTGTCTTTGATGAATAATTATGTATTTTGCATACAAATGAAAGAATAACAATTATTGTTTATATTTTTAAAGTCCAGAAGTGTTGAAAGAATTTTTTTTTCATGTTAATGGTGAGTTTTCCCTTAGTTTAATGCAGTAGCAATGTCATAACCTTGAGAGGTAATGGCTTCTGGATCAAGTGTATCTTGTCATTCTTCTTGCTTATATATGTTTTCTGATGTTCCATAAAACTATTTAATTCATTGACAAAAAGTAGTAATTTTTAATGGACATTATTAAGCAATTTTTATTTTTATAAATGAATTTTGGTTATCAATCTAACCATGATAAAATTTCATTGGGCAATTAAAATAGTGTTATAGATGATCTGCAACGTAATTAAACATACATATTAGGTGCAGATTGTTTGAAATTTTAACAATTTCACATAAATTTAGCATCTTTAATTTCCAAATATATATAATGTATATAACTTTTATTTACAAAAAATATCTATCAACTTTTATATGTGCGTAATCTCGTTATAATTTGAGGCAAAATATATTTTTTTTTTGCATTATAACTTTACAATTCACAAGGATTAATGAGATTGCATTGAAATTTTTACAGTTTAAATTAAAATTTTTACTTTTGTATGATTAATTTATACAGTAATTATTTAGTTATGACAACTACTTGTAAAATTATTAGTTGTTATAGAAAAAAAAAAGTTTTTTTATTTTTTTTACTTTTTAAACATCAAAATTATAAAAAAAATATTATTTAATAAAGAAATAATATTAGTTATGCAGTAAACTTTTCATTTTAAGATTGGAAAATATATTTGAATGAAAAAATCATTTTTAAAAAGTGCTCAGGCAGATAAAAAATAAAAAACAGGAAGCACCATAAAATGCTATTGTAATCAGCAAGATATTTAAAAGCCAATAAATAAACAAATTCATCAATTAATTGTATCACTTTCGTTTTTCTTAAATTGTTCTATCCAAAATATTAATAATTTATATTATCATTATTATTTTTTATTAGCGTTATCTTTTTATTCACTTTCATAAACCGAGAGTTGTTTATTTAGTAATGTTTTTTTTTAGTTCTGCAATTGAGGTTTCAAAATAAAAATCAGACTCTCTATAAGTGTGCAAAGTCTAATAATTGCTTTATGTTTTTCCAATAGGCTATTTTGCGCTCTATCACTAGTATTAGTTGCATTTTGCGTTTGATAAACTAACACCTTTTCATCAATGAAAATTATTGTTGTATTTTCAATTCCCAATCTATCTGAGTTATCTTGGTATATGCATGGTTCTTAACACCCCATTGATGACTTTGTTAGAATACCTACACTAATTTAATTAAATATCTTTTACAAAATTACTGATATTCAATTATTTTTAATTTTCAATGTATGACTACAAAAAGCTTTAATTTCATCAAAATCCAGGAAAATTACCGTTATAATATTCTTATATTATTAACAAATCTATTTATGATAAACTTTAAATGCTATCTCAGTAATTTAATCGTACAATTTTGCAAGAATGCAAAATATTAGTTGATTTGACTTTGATTATATAAAAATTTACAGTTTACATAAAAAATTCCCCAAAAGAGTGCACTTGAATAAATGTTAACTCTCCCGTCTTTAATAAGTATAGTGATGGAAGTAAAAAAAAAAAAATAGGGTCATTATTTTTTTTCTTAAATTATTTTGTTGTAATTTTTGAAAATGGTTTATTCTAAATCAGGATTGGCAAACTTTTTAATATGAAGGACCAGTTTGTTTAATTGTCTTTCCATCCCCAAAAACACCTCCCCCCAAAACAGCATATTAATAATTTTTATTAGTCAATTATTAGTCTTGAGATTATCCACTTAATGAATAGTATTTCTGTAATCTAATTTTCACTATACAACTCTCACATAAGGTAGACACTGATTTATATGTAATTTTATCATGTTGGATGAGAGTTGGATAGTGAAAATTACACTACCGAAATATTATTCATTAAATGAAAAAAACAGGTTTATGAAAGATAAGTAAATTTCTGAATGGCTGAGGATATATTTGAGTATTTTATTTTAGTAATAGAGTATAATAAAATTTGTATACATTATGGCAATAATATATTTTTTTTAAAAATTAAACAAAAACGAAATATTCTTACAGTTTGATTTATTCATAAATTTCTATTAAACATTCATTATATACATGAATTACTTACTATTCTATATTAAAGCTGAATTCGTGTAACATCATTGTAAAGTGCATTTTATTGGTTCCAACATTCATCTAAATATTTATTTACAAATTACAAGAGGAAATAAAAAAATGTTTGCTTATGTTTATCATGATAAAAAGAGCAGTGACATTGGGTTCAAAGTACCACATGTTATTCGTGAGAGCATTGCACCAAACGCTGTGTAAATTATTGCATTTTTCAGAGAAAAACTACTATCGAAAACTGACTGTAAAATTAATATTATTTTTTATTAAATAATTATTTTATCACTTTGATATTTAAAAAAAATAATGAAAAAAGGTTTTGTTTTCCATTTTTGGAATTTGTCTTTTACAATCATCATCATCATCATCATCAACCATTATCAATCCACTGCAGGATGAAGGTCTCTCCAAGTTTAATCCATCTTATCCGATCTTTAGCTTCTTTTTTCCAGAACACCCCTGCACATTTTCTTATTTCATCCATCCATCTCACATGTGGTCTCTTTCTGGGTCTTTTACAATCTCTTGGAATACAGTTTGTTTTGTTGGCAGCTAACCTAACTAAATAATAATAATATAAATTAATTATACAAAACAATAATTATATCTTATTTGAAATTTTATCTATTGACAAAAACCAAAAACTAAAATAGATTGTGTGAAAAAATTACATGACTGAAAATTATTTTTGAATGAAAGCAATTATTTTTTTAGAAATACCTTAGGCAAAACAAAAAAATAAAAACAGCATTCACAATAACTGTAATATATTTAAACTGTAATACGTATAAAATTACATCAATTTTAAAACTGAATTTCATTGATACTGAAAATAAAAATTAGATGCATTATTTTGCTTCACTTAAAATGTTATAATCAAAAATTTAGAACAATACAACATAACCGACTACACACAACCACATATGTATGATCATTATCATTTTCAACCATTATTGATTCCCTGCAGGATTAAAGGTCTTTCCAAACTCAATCCATCTTCTTTGATCTACAGCTTTTTTTGTTCACATCATCCCAGCATACTTTTTTGTTTCTTACACCCATCACATTTAGTCTCATTCTAGGTCTTTATAATTTCTCGGAAGCCAATTTATGATTTCAACTATTCTTCTCTTATCATCTCATCTAGGAATACATCCATACCATTTCCACTTCAATTACTTAATTCTTTCAATGATATCAATAACACCTGTTTATTTTTTCATCCATGTATTTTGTTTTCAATTTCTTTTATTACCCCTAACATACATCTGTCAATACTCCTTTGAATAGTCTGAAATCTCTATATCACTCTTCAGTTAAGGATCCAAGTCTTAGATACATAAGTAAGAACTAATAAGACACATTTCTTTAAAATTTTTTTTTTCAAACACATAGTCTTGTTTCCTTTTAATATAAAGTTATTTCTACCAAATTCACCCAAACAATTTTAATTCTATAATTAAATTTATCTATTATGTTTCCATCTGTAGTAATAATCTGACCAAAACATTTGTAGTTGTTGGCTTCTGATAACTCATCATTATAAATCTTTATTTTCATCTATTGAACATTACTTTAGTCTAGTTAAACATTTACCTTGTTTCCTACTTTCTTACTTTCATCTGATAACGCTTGCAACATTTTCCGGGACTGTGAAATATTATTTGCAAAAACAAATACATCATCTGAAAAATCTAGATCACTTAAATAATCTCTTTTTTAATTTTATTTCATTATCTTCCCATTTTAACCCACGAAATACTTCTTACAAAACTGCTGTAAAATATTTTGGAAATATGGAATCCCCCTATGACATACTCCTTTCAATGTTAATCATCCTAGTGTCATTATGTAATGTAATTGATACTGTTGCATTTTTATAAATATTCTTCAGAATATGCCAATTTACTGGGTCTATATTTTGTTAAACATATGTCTTATTCATTGAAGAAATGCTTATAGAATACAAAGCATAATGACAACTCATATTCGTTGGTCTTTTCTATAATTTCTTTCAATACCTAGTTATGATTCACAGTACTAAAACCACTTTTAAATCCAGTTTGTTCTTTTTTGATTGGTTAAAATCTAATGTTCTCAGTATATATGTTGTAATAATCTTGTTAAAAATTTTGTATAGATGTGATAAGCATCTGATAGGACTATAATTTCTAATATCTTCTTTATCAGCCAATATATAATGTGTGTACTGTAGAATTAAGTGTAATTAAAGTTATACAATGAAATGAAAGGTAAGTAGGTAAGCTACTTCAATTACAAAGATCATATTGTTTATAAATGTTCAACTTCAAAATCCATACTTCAAAATATATACATTCACATAAATTTAAAATAATAAAATATTAATGATTATAATAAATACTATTAATATCCATTATGAAATGCTTATTTGCATAATCATTTTTATAGAACCTTTTAAATTTGGTAAGTTAAAGATTTCTACTTGAAAATGGTTATGTAAAATAACTGAAAATACTGCATTTTATAATGGTTATAAATAACATTTATTATCATTGTTATCAGTTTATATTTTAATTATTATTACAATATTTAATCTATAATGGATACATTATTTGATTTATATATATATATTTTAGTTTTTAATGAATATTAATGTGAGCACACCTATTTTTTGTATGTGAGCATAGTTTAATTTTTCTATGTATGCACATATGTATATTTTAATTTTTAATTTTGGATTTTTTATTTTTATATTTATTTTAATTTAAATAGAATTTAAGCTTGATTAGGAGGGAATGTAATTTTTGTTGTTTTTTTTGTTTGAATTTTGTCATTGATTGGGTAGATATTCTGTTTTAGATTTTGTGACCAATCAGGGGGGGGGTTTGTTAAAATTTTAAATCTTTTACCAAATCTGTAATTTTTGATTATCGCCATTTTACTGTGTATTTTTTTTTCTTTCTAATGAAAACCAGTCCTCTGGTTGAAATATAATATTATTTATTGGATTTATAAGTCTTTTTTTGTTTATATATATATATATATAAACATATATATATATATATATATGAGCACAATAACAAAATATATATATATATATATATATATATATAATTTGCAGAATATCAAAAAAGATTTCTATTATTTTGCATTCTTATGTTTATATAAAATAGTTTCTGGTTTTAAATCCATGTAACAACTTAGAATTAAAGTAAAAGAAGACTTGTTTTACTTCAACAATCAACTCCAAACAGAGGAATTTTTTTTAGATAATAGAGAAAACTGATTTAGTCTCAGGGATTTCCAGAAAAATCAAAGACAAATACTATCTCTGTTTGCATGGATAAAATACCACTATTTTTGTTCCTCATTAGAATAACAATCCATGGAAAATATTTAATTCAGCATATACATCTCTCTGCAGAAGTTTAAACATTACTTACAAAATATCAAGAGTGCTGTTATTCTTTCAAATTCTCACACCTATATAAAATGGCTTTCCTGGTTTAAATGCATTTAACTACTTCAGTTTAAAGTAAAAGGGAATATTTTACTTCAACAATAACCCCCCCCCCAAAAAAAAAATTATTATAAGTAATGATGAATATACAACAAATTTTGGATTTTAATCAACCACAAAAAAATAAGTTGGATTTAAAAGTGGTTTTAATATGATGGTTCACATCTATGTCTTGAAATAAATTATAAAAAGGATCAATAAATAAGAGTTGTCATTATGCTTTGGATTTAATTTGTACATTAGGAAATGGTATATGATTCTACAAGTATTTCTATCATGATTCTTACATTATGAACACTATTTATCAAAATGCAATAACAACAATTAGATTACATAATGAAGCTAAAACGATTAATATTAAAAAAGGTTTAAGATATAGTGTCCTATATATCCTAACATTTTTAACAGAAAATTGAAATAAACCCATCTTTATTTTGCAAATAAAGTAATTGTTTTTTTTGCAAATAATGGGTAAATAATGCAAGACTTATCAGATGAAAATAAAACTAAAGATAAATGCAACAAAAATTAAAACAATGTTTAGTGATTTTTTTTCAGAAGAAAAAAAATCATTAAATTAAAAGAAATGAACAACTATAAAATACATTAGCTTCATATACCTGATAAAAACATAATGGATAAAATTAATCATAGAATTTAACTAAGATGGAATATTTTTTTCTAGAAATAATTAAATATTAAAAGGAAATATGTCTTTGTTTAAAATGAAAGGTTTTGACTAAATGAGTTTTACAAGTTCTTACTTATAAATATAAGACTTTGCCATTAAACAGAAGAGCAATACTGAGATTTTAAAACATTCAATAATGTAAGAAGATAGAAAAAACAAGAGTAACAAAAATAAATTAAAAACAAAATGAAAGAAATAAACAGAACCGTTGGTATCATTAAAAAATTAAGAGATGAAATGATATTGAATTGGAACTTTTAATAGTACAGTATGATTACAGATGGACATTGAAATTTTAATCTGAATCCTAAGTTATAAATGATGCAGAAAGAGATAACATGTTAGATTATGGATAAATAAAATAAAAAAGTTTGCTGGTGTGTTGTGAGAAAAGAGACTAGAGATTTATAAACTTGATAAAACTTGTTGAGACTTTATCCTGTTTGTAATGGATGGCTTATGAATGAAAATAATGATGATAATGATCAGATGTTTACGTGTGTATATAAAGATATGCTAGAAGTAACAAGAAAATAGTGAAATTAAAATATAGGTGTTACTGAGATTACTGAAAGAAGTAAGTGATTGATGTGGAGTTTGTCTGGTCATATTGTTAAAAGAGAAAATAATAGACAGACAATTGAATCTTAAATAGGATTCCAAGAGATTGTAAAACAACCTAAAAAGAAATGATATGTGAGATGGATGGATGCATTAAAAAGTATGTGATGGTGATATGTAGTTATATAGCATTGTATCAGTAACATCTGATTGCATCTTACCAATTTTCGAATCTTTATAGCTTCTCGGTCAAGTGTTTTATACGCTTTTTAATTTGTATATTAAAATAATGAAATAAGCTGAAATTTTAATTTCTTTTATTAGTGGCCTAAAACAATATTTAAAAGCACTTGCAGGTATATTTTGAAAGTTTTGAGATATTTAATATTTTTAATCAGTAATTCTTGTCACAGAAATTGCCAGTTTAGTTTAAGTTAATCCAAGTTTGTTTTATTTATCTGTAGGGCAGTGTTGATATTTGTTTTGGTGATTTCCTAGTTTATCAGCTTAAGTACTTCAACCCATAGTGTAAATAGTGCAATATGTTTGACTCATCATCATAGAAACTCTCATTTTAATCAGATTGGTTTAGTACCTATAGGACATCATTTATTGATGTGCATGTATGCTTGTGCCATCTTTCAACTTCATTTTCCATTCATATACTTCATTAAACTACCAAATATGTTTCACAGCAAAATATTTAATTTTCTAGTTAGTAACTTGGATAACTAGCTTAAACATAATTTAAATGAATTAATAGATCACTGGACAAGTGGATTATCAAACTACAAATACACTATCACTTATTTTATTTTTTAAAATAATTATCATGAGTTTTTTTATTTTGTTACTTTAGAAATGTAAAAGATTTTATTCTTGGTTCAACTTAATATTTTTTAAAGACAAAATTATTTTTTCTTTTTTTTCTTTTTCAAGAAAGAAATATTTTTGCATATTTTGTAAATAATGAGCTCAATTCAATGGGAGGAGACCTTTGTTTTAGAGTAAACTTTTGAATGACCTTGGATTGGTAGAAGAGTAAATGCTTAGGTAATAGTCTGATATAAAAGATGGTACTTTTACAAAAGAGTTGGCTTTGCTTTTCTGATTTCAACAATTCTCTCTACATAAAAAGTGTTTTTATTGGTACAATTTCATTTCTACAAGTTGGTTTTTCTATAATTCAAGTTTAAAAGTACAAAAAAGCTTCTGTTAATGTTCTGGATGAAAACAGCTCAGAAATTCTACTTGGGAAAATAAGAAAGTAATATGCAGACATAAAACAATGATAGAAATAAGGTATATCTGTCCTACTTCTAATTGATTAATCTAAATTTAAAACCATCATTTGAGATGTATATGTGTGCCTATATTATAAATTTGCTTTGTCTAACTTCAATTTGTAATATTAAATAAATGTCTATTTTTCCTAAATTTTATCTCTAATGTTAAAAAAGTAATTGAAATGTATGTCTATTTTATAAGTTTCATTTACCTAGATTTATTGTCTAACATTAAAGAAATAACCGGAATGTATGAATTTTATTAATCTGGAAGATTTATGCTGAACTTTTTCATAAAATACTTCAGAGACTCTTTGTTGATAATTTTTGCTAACTATAAAAGGATAAAGTTTGAACAGAAGGATGTGTGCAGATAATTTATTATAACCTGCTTTATTATTACTATTATTGACAAAAATATATACGTAACCATTTGTATCTGGAAATATGAAACTGTGTGACATATAAATAATGAATTATTAACTTATCTCTAAATGTACTGATAAATGAGCAGGTAGAAGATCATGAAACTGGATATGAATTCATTTTATTTTCTTGTTCTCCTTGTTTGCATTTGATTTTTTATTAAAGTATGTTATCAATAAACTTACATGGATTTAAATGGGTTTTATGAAGTAAAATGACTTTTTGAAAATTTAGAACAAGTGCTTAAACAAGTCTAATGAATTAAATAATAAATTATTGCTCTGTTTATGCCATAATAAATATTTATTTGCCACCATGAAGAATTTCATATGTGATATTGCCTGCAGTTTTATTAGCTGTTGCTAAGAATTTTCAAATGCTTCTAAATTGGAGCCAATTAATATTATTTATCTCCCTACAGAAAATTTTTACATGTTTATCCATATTTATGATTACACAAATGATCATCATCATTTAGTATATGACCAAGATGTGTGATCTACAGACTGCAAATGAACTTTTCGCTCCATCTGAGTAAAAAAGCTTTAATGACTATTATTATTTTGTTAGCATTTGTTAGACAGATACATTACTTGTCTTATTATTATTATTTTTTTATTTGATTATTATTTCACTCTTCAAGAATGTATCACAAAAGTATAATATGGAAAAATATCATACTGGGTAATTAATGATTATTTTAATATAGTTTTATTATGTACTTGCATTTCTATATGCATGTGCTAGCAATATAAATATCCGTTTGCTATTTAGTAGTTAACAGCTCATATTTGAGAAGGGTTATTAACATAAAAAGTATTGTTTATCTTTGCATATTTAAAAAGTTATGAGGTTTATTTCTCAATGATTATTTTACTCCAAATTTAAAGATTTGTTGTTTATCCCAAACTAGACCTTTTGTTTCAATTTATGGGCTAATGCCAAATACACCAAAGAGTTATTTTGTCTTGCTTATTTAGTAATAATTATTATATTTCCAAGTTAAAATATTATACTTCATCAGAAATGAGAGATTTATTCATTATTTTTATAACTTATTAATTAATGTTGTCACAATGTTTCTTATCAAATGTGATTTGAAATTATTTATGCATTATTATGCTTATATATCTGTCTACAATTTGATCCAGTTATATAATTGTTGAATTGAAAGTAGAAATAATTTAATTTCCATTGTTTTTGGATAATGAAATGTGCCAAAAAAGAATTGGAAATATTAAGGATTTGTTTTAAAATGAATTTATTAATATATTTTTATGCTTAGATTGAAATGTATTTAGTGGCTTTGCAGAAGGAAGTTGTTTATGTTATATATTGTATTTCCAGGGATCGATAAAACTCCCTTAATTTATGAATATTTGTCATGAGTGGATTATGTATTGCATTGTCAGAGATTGAGGGAGCTCTCCCTTAGCTTGTTGAAATATTTGTCAGGAGTGGATTATATACTCCAGATTAAGTAGTTGTATTTTATGAATTATAGTATGTGAAGCCAAGTTGTGTATTTCTCTTGTTTTTTGGTGATGAGATGATGTCCACACCATCATGTAAACCTCAGAAATTATGCTAGGGAGTCACTGTGTATTGTTATTTAAATGATTAGAGTTATGAAAGTCTTTTTATCCATCATGTATACTGTCAAATGCATTCCCATCATTTATTCATAGTTAAATGTAAGATAGTTTGCTGATAAGAAAGGAAAATAAAGAAATAATTATTTTTTCTCACAGAACAGCTGAAGTAGAATTAGCATTAAAGATTGGTTGGCCATTGTCATCATCCATATTATGACATTTTATCCCAATTTTCATAAGTAAACTGATTGGATTAAGCTATGTTGATTATTTTGTAACAGGTAGAATAATTCAGATGCATGCATAAAATAGTATTAATTCAGAATATATGGAGAAAACCCATCATTAATGTGTAACTCTTTAATTATTGTTTCAAATCATATCAAATTAATTATTTAGGATTTATAACATCAACTCCCATAATGTTTCACCCTCATTTTGAATGATCAAGCAAAAGAAAACAAAGTTTATCTAATTAATAGAATTATTCATTTGATGTATGAGGGATAGCTTGACATCTTATTCATAGATTTAAACCCCTCTCATATTATTTTGATGTACATTTAAAGTAAAAATGCCAAGAACTTTAGTTTCATATTTTATAATTTTAGTGCCAGTGTTTAATAGAGTTTTCTTTTCCATAAACATATCACATTTGATTGATAGATTGAGTAAAGTGAAAATAAAATACAAATATAAATTTATGTTTAATTATTCTTGTGTGATGTTTATATTAGGTTTCATTTTTCCCTAAACATATCAGAATTGACTGGTAATGTATGAGTATTTGAAGTAAAATACCTAAAAATTAATTCCATGCTTAGTTATCTTAGTATAGTATTATAATGTTTCTGTGTCATAGGTCTATCAGAATTGACTGATAGCTTGAGTATGTTTTATAAATGAAATATTCACATTTTATCATTTTAATGTTAGTATTATAATGTTTCCTTTCATAGACTTATCAAAATTGACTGATAGCTGGCATGTGTTAAAATAAAAAACAGAAAGTTTATTTTTATGTTATTTATGTTTATATTGACTATTTAATCAATGATGTTGGAATTATTCCAAAACATGTATATGTGTAAACTAGAAAACCATATGTTTATTTAATTATTTTGTAATAAATGCATTCATGTTTTATGTTTCCATACATGCACACACACTTACATATCCAATATATGATTGCACTTTTCCATAATTTAATGAAGAACTTGTCCGTATCTGATGATGTTGCTTTGCTTGATCCAAACACTATATGAAATGTTTGATTATTTGATGATTCTCTGAAAATTTTATTACTCAGTTATTATTTAGATGATTAATCAAAATGCATCCTATTTTTTTAATTATCTATCCACTACCATTTTATTAGGATAATGCTTAATTTATGTCATTACTTTTATGATAATAACTAGTAGTTGTTGGAAAATTTACATTTAAAATTAAGCCATGTAATAAATTAATTCCCTGAGATATTCCCTTATTATCTAGATTAGACATTAATTCAGTTACTTAGTTTAAATTACTGTACAATTGAAATTTAATTAATGTTACATTTAATTTGTATTTAATTCTAACATACCATGCAGCATAGTTAATCAGCATTACATCTTTATTTTATTAATTTAATATTATCACACAGTAGAGGTTGTTCAATGTATGTGGATGATGGGAGGAGATGAGATATAGAATATAACATGCCAATATAAATGGTAGAACTTTACCAATTCCAATTACTTGTTTATTTTAAAACTTAATAAATGTTTGTTCCTATTAATCATAATGTTTCCTTGTATATCTAATATACATTTTACACCCTATAGAACTCTGTAACCCTCAACTGAGCTAAGCTAAGGTAGGATATCATTTTAAGAGGCTCATTAACAATTTAAAGTGAGATCAGATTTGTAGTTTATTCTATGATCAATAGAATTGGCAACCTCTGGTATTTGTTGATAAAAAAGGTATGAGAAGTGTTGGATTATTGTCTTGGTTTTCAGTCATAATTTATCTACTGCAAGATAAAGATCTTTTCTACTTTAATTATAATTTTTCAATTCTTGTTCTCTCTTTTTTTATGTTACACAAGCATGCTTTCTTATTTCATTTATGCATTTTATATATGGTCTTCGTCTAGATAATTTATAAACCCTTGACATTTAATTTAAAACTTAAACTGTTCTTCCAGTAATATGTTCATATCAATTTTTTTAATGCCTTTGTAGATGCTAGTGATATCTATTTTTCAATAAATCTTATATTTCATTTCTGATATCCTCTGATAGTGATATACAATTTTTTAAATGTTCTTTTGTTAAGATATATGATTCAGATCCATAAGAAATAACTAATAAAATATATCTATTTAAACATTCATTAATATATTGCAATCATATATCATATTTTTCTAAAAATAAAAAAAGATGTGTCAGCTATGTTTATATTTACCAAAAGCAAATAATAAATACTTCTCTGATATTTTTTTTAAGTTTTAAGCTTTATTATATTTTCAGATTTGTAATTAACATTTTCTATAAAGGTCAATAAATATTGTTTGTCTATGTTAAATTTAAAATTTGAAATATTTTTATAATACTTTTCATTGCATTTGGTGTAATTTTATTTATCTTTAAAAAATAGTTTATTAATTTTGGTAACAATATAAATGTGAAATATTCGGCGTTAAGGTTATTAGTGATGTAATTAAATTTAGACAATTTTCATTTTAAATTGAAAATTTTATTCCAAAGGTTATATTTATTTCCAATTTAAATTATTGTCTTTTTTTGTAATTTATTTGAAAAAGTATACTTTTATGTTATATTTTATGGTTTATTTGATTGTATTTTAGCATTTCAGTTGATTATATTTTTTAACATAAATATTATTATAATGGCAACTAATTTCAATAATTTTATAATGGTTCATTTATTAGTATAATTATTATACATGAAATAATTAATTTTTGGACATGAAAATGTCTTTAACTCCAGCTATCTAACTTAAGTATATGACTTACTTTATTGATTATTTTAATTTTGCATTCAAGGTCTTGGAAATGCTAAGGCTATTAATGTATGGTAGATCTGAATTTGGTTTAGTCCCATATATCTATTTAAGTTAGATATCTAGAGTTAAAAATATTTTCATTTCTGAAAATTTCAGAGTTGCTACTTAAATGTTGCTTATTAAATAAGTCCTGGATTTTGAGTTGATATTTTGGATCTAGTGTCTGAATATTCTAGTTCTTCACTGAGGTGAGCCAAAATCTAGAAATTAATTGGTCTGTGAATGTGAATGTTCTAGATAGAGATTTTAAATATTTTTCTCTTACTGCACTTATCAATTAAGAGCTTGTTTGAACTATTGGTATAATCCCTATATTGTATATTTGTAAATATGAGCTCATTAATGCAACATCATGCTATATATGAACTTACTTTATATATATATATATATATATATATATATATATATATATATATATATATATATATATATATATATATATATATATATATATATATATTGCAACGGACAAAAGCTTTTGGATTTGCATATACTGACCACAAGATCGCCACTAGTCCAAAAATTGGAAAATAAAATATAATAAAGTGGCTAACAGGTTTATCTGGGCATAATTGCTGAAATATTCTTGACTTCATTTAAGGAGAAGCCATAATACATCACATCACATCACAACTAGACATATATTTTAAGAGTGTACAGGATATACAAACCAGAATGTGCCGGACTAGCTCAATCAAGCAAATGAGATCTTATGTTTTGTTCAGAGAGTTGGAAAGGTAGCCACAGAAACAAAATCAGCCAAGTAAATAAACAATACATAATTTTATTATGGGTATGATTAAATAAACATTCTAAATAATAAGCTTTAAAACACATTTAAAATGTACTATTCGTATATTCATCAAAATTAAAATATTTCTTTTTTTTTAAAACACTGCTTAGAAGTGATTTATGTGCATTGTATAACTATAGCAGAAAGAGTGCAAAATAGTTATAGTAGCAGAAGTATTAGTAAATATTCAGTGACTCTCATACAGGCAAGGGGGTTAGCTTCCTTGCTCATAAACCCATGATTAGGAAAAGAATAAATGTCCATGTTTGAGAGCTTATGTCAAAACAGGAGAAATGTGTCAAGGACAGCTTCCAAAACATTAACTTTAAAAAAGAAAAACAGGGCATTGAACGATATTATTTTCAATCAATTGACCTCCTCACAGTGAGACAGGCTAGGAGCTCATGATCTACATGATCTACCTATAGAAAGGATTAAAATGATCATACATGCCCCTAATAAATGAATTGGAAGCTTGAAGAAATAAAACTAAAGACTATTATATTTTGTAATAGTCTATTACTAATAATTAAGGTCACAACATAAGAAGGGCTAATAACAAAATGGGTCACAAGCCAAAAGCCAATTAAATTAGTGTATAATATCTAGAATGCACTGCTTAACAAAAAAAAAAGGAATGAGAGGTTAAAATAAAACTACTATCTTACTTACTAGGTTTTAAATGGGACATACAGTATAGGTTTGAAACCAGTACTCTTTAAAAAAATCAATGACCACAAACCCAATTACATAAGATAAAACTTGGAACACATTTACATTTAAAAAAAGAAATCAAATTTGAGGTAAAATTATTTAAATTGTAGAACATAGGTCCTTATTAATTCTAGTTAAACGCTAGTGCACTAGACTTCTTAAATATGTTCCATACATCAGGATTCACCTAATCTGGTAGGCTTGGGGAGAGTTTGCTAGTGGTTTCTTTATAATTGGTCCTTATAGCATTAGTAGGCAGTTAAGGGAGACACATGGAGTCCAAATCTGTCCTCATGAGAAGGTTAGGTTACATCATGGTAGGAGAAAATATGGTTGCTGTAGGCTTAGTGTTCATCTTAAATAGAATTGCTGGACTTTGGTTTCTCGCTTTCAGAATATGCATGGAACTGTTCTCTCCTAGTTTTGCAGGAATAGTTTTCTAATTATCTCTCAGAATTTGTGCAAGTATCAGAGTTTGAGCCAGAATCTCCTGGAGTTTATGTAACTATCAGAGTTTGTCCAACTCTCTTTCAGAGTTGATATCTGTCTCTCTCAGTGTTGGTGCAAGTATCATACAATAGTCTGGAACAAGCCTTTCATAGCTGAATCACTTATATCTGAACCAATTACAATTTTATTTAAATTAAAATTTCATAAAATTCTTCCTCTAGCTAACAATAGCTACCCAATTAACACAAATAAATTGCCTTTTTTCTTCAGATTCAGAGACTAACAAATAAAAAAAATCTTATCCTTTTCTTTCTTTCTTTTTAATTCAATTATTATTATCAATCTAAATCCTAAATCTGTAAATCAATTTATTTACATCAACTTACTTTTACATAAATTAAAAAAAGTAATCTTAGTTTTCTTTCTTTTTTTTTTTTTTTTCAAAATTAAAAACCAAATATAGCTGTGGTATTAAAAATACAATTCCCACGTACGTGCATATATATTTGTACAATCATAAAAAAAACATCAAAATTTTAATCAAGTTTTATAAAGAAAATTGAACATTTATAAATTTATTTTTAGCCCTGCAAAACTTCATCTTTATAATAGTGTTTTAGCACCCATTACAATATATATATATATATATATATATATATATATATATATATATATATATATATATATATATATATATATATATATATATATATATATATATATATATATATATTACCTTGAGTATATATAGTCAATTATCAACTATTATGGAAATAAATATTTGGTACAAACCAATCTTTGTAAATTTTCCAAACTAGGTTTTTGATGCAGTGCATCTTGTATCAAGCATGATTATTACAATAATAAATCTTTGATGCAAAACAGTATTTGTTATATTGGTGAGTCAGGATTTTAATGCAACAGTATTTTTACTAAGCATGATTATATGTGATAAAATATATTTTACCAGAGTATATAGACAAATAATTATCAATTATGCAACCAATATAAATTTTTGGTACAAAAAAATATTTGCTTATTTTTCTGAACTGGCCTATTTTTGTTACAGTATGGTTATATGTAATAAAATGTATTCTATCAGAGTATGGAGAAAATTATCAACTTAATTTGATCATACAAGACAATATTTGTTTCCT
>JAQFVV010013718.1:0-81423 GCA_028023455.1 Epiperipatus broadwayi
TCTAGTGATCATAAAATGCAATCCTCACTGTTTATTAATTAAGTTGTTTGCTTATATTTATTTTTATATATACCTTTTTTCTTTTCTATTTTGATTAACTATATTTTCATAGAAGTATAAAAGAATATATCTTGAACTCTTATATTTGGACAGCATTAATGTTCTACAACATTTTTTTTGTGTTACATAAACTTATGTGTTTATATTTAATATATAATAAGCAGAGATTGAAGTGTAGTCATGTATTTAAAATTAAAGTTAATGTCAATTGAAAATCTATTTCTTAAAACATAATTGGATTATATGCATATATTTTAAATGCTTATTTGCCATTATATATATATATATATATATATATATATGGCATATATATATATATATATATATATATATACATATACATATGATTTTAATTTATATCAGTTTGTTAATAAATTTTAAATTAATTTAAATCAAATAAACTTGCTTGATTGATATTCAATTTTACAATGCAAATTTATTGGTTAATCAAATTTGGATGAGACAATATTTTCTAATTGATTATACCACATAATTCATTAGAAGCAGTTATAAAATAATTTAGAAATAAACACCACAGGATGGGTAAGAAAATGTAATTATGAATAATTACCTTTGTATTGAATTTAATGTTTATTATTGGATCAGGTATAGATTTTATACAGCAATAAATTAACCGATTTGACATTTTTAAATATTTGACAAGTAATTGGGGGCTTATTGTAATTATTTTGTTAGTAAAAGGTAAATAGATTTACTAAAATAAAAAATATATGAATTGATGATTGATAAAGATGCAAATATGACAATTATTGAAAATGAGTAAAGGTAGTTGCATTGAAATGTTTACATATTTTATGTTAGATCAATATTGGTTAAAATAAATATTACATTAAATTAGTATACAGCCATAAAGGTCATAATGTTATTCTGTTATAAAGCTCACAATATTAAAATATTTTATTCTGTTACAAATTAAAGTAACTTGCTTTAAATGTATTACAATTTCATTAGTGTGGATCATAAATTTAATTTAAATAATAAATATTAATATTAATATTTGACTATAGTAAATCTAACAATCTTTCATATGCTTTGGCAGATATAGCCTAATGTTTCAATAATCTAGCTTTAATAAACTGAAACATAATTGGATGTGATTTGCCATATGCTGGAATAAGCTTCAAATAGAAATCTATTGTTTATTTTATATATTGTTATGATTGGATATTGAAAATCTTAAGGTTATTTAATAGAATGATTTTATTTTATAATATATTAAGTTGATGAAAATGGAAAGATATGTTGGGTTAATCAATTTTGTGTTATTATTAAATATTTAATCTTATTATAATTGACTTAGTTATTAAGAATATATTGATATTAGGGGAATAGCAAGGTTCAGTTAGCATTACTTTTATTTTATTTAATTGTAATTAGAAATCAATTATTGAGTTATATATTTTATTATATATTATGATATTGTAAACTTGTAGGACATATTAAGCTTATTATTTCATTAATCTATGAGTCATTTCATTTAAATAGAAATAGAAATAATGTTTGACTTTTAGTACAAATTTGTATTATTATAAACAATGTGCTCATCCTTAAGGAATATTCATGTTTGTGTGTATAATTCTTTGTCATTATTTTTATTCTATTATAAGTGATTTATAGAATAAGCATAGATCATTGTTTATAAGATAATGATATTTGGTTTTATTGCTTTGTATTTGATCTATTGCAAATAATGCTTATATTTTAGGATAGTTTGAAGTAATGTTTTATTTGTTTTCTATCAGTTCTAAATTCTATTGGAATTTATGATGTTATAACAAAGATTGTTATCATTGTTTTCTTAACATAAGTGTTAGGTTGTTATTCATTCACTGATATTTATTTTAGTTCAGTTTATTATTTTCATTCTGTTACAAATGAAGCTATAATTCCTGGGCATTATTAAATTAGGATTGTTCTTCCTTAGTTTATTGTTTTTATTCTATTATAAATGGTAATCAATAATTACACTATGACTCAGAATATAGCATGGCTCACATTTTATTCTGTTACAAATGGGACTATAACAGAAGTTAGCATACACACATATTAAATCTGTTACAATATATATAATATATTGTAGTTCTTCGATGAAAGGCATATACAATAGTTAAATTGTCATAAAAAGAAAGATATTATTAATGTTCCAATAATAAAAATAAAACAAATTTGTGCAAGAAATGTGTGTATCATTTTTATATAAAATTATTTCCATTACAGTTTATGGTGTATTTATGTCAATTTAGGCAGAATCTTAATTTAAGTACCCCAACATTTGCATGATTAAAAAATAGTGAAGCAATAAATTTAAATGTGATCTGTTATTTTTTTGATTAATTGTTTATGTTTATTTGTATATTAGTCATTAATATTGTTTATTCTTTCATTTAATATAAAATAGTACTATAATATTTTTTATTACATATTTATATTTGATTGTTTATTGAAATTTGTTATAAACCACACACACAAATTAGTTCATTAATACTGGAAAAAAATATTTTTATTAATCTTATTTAAATAATTGTATTTTAAGTGTATTTTGAAAATAAAAAAAATATCATAATTATTAACTTATATTTTTATTTGTTGATTTTTTTTTCGTTTTTTTTTCTTTACAAAAGAGAGATCTAAATCAGAAATAGTAAAACTATTTAAATCTTATATATTTATTATTTAATAAGTAATACATTCTTAAGTGCGTATGTACATATATATATATATCCTTGTGCAATGCTAACCGGAGAGAAATATATAAAGAATTATAACCAACCACGTGTCAATAGCAAAATCTAGTTTTATTTCAAATTATTTGTTTCTAAATAATTGGAAACAATGAAAAAACAATAGTTCCAACTTGAATTGTGATTTTAAAATGAGTGATTAAAATTCTTCATATATATAAAAACATTTAAAAGTACTTTATTTGAACCTCCTAATGTGCTTCTTCAAAATTTTCCAGATTAATAAAAATGTTTATTCATTTTAAAAATGAAATGAAAGATTAATTATTGCACACATTACTAGAAAATCTAGCAAATAATTTTCACATTGCTTTCATAAGTTATTAAAAATATATATTAATTAATATATTCAGTTGCTTTTACATAAAGATAATATGTTTCAAATGTCTAACAGTTTGGGCAGATGATAAATAAAAGTTTTAAACAGTTATAGAATTAGAAAACAATATCTGTGTATACAAGTACATTGATTAAATTGCTTATTCTTTATAATTCTTTATCTATACTAATTCACTTTTGTCAGCTATTATAAGTTTAAGTAATTGGAAGATGTAAATGATAATGCATATTAAAACTTTATCTGATGATGCTATTATATATACATGTAGTCAAATTAGTTTCTAATTTATGGCCTTCATCATTACATCTGTATATTTTAGAACCCCCCAAAAATCTAACTTTATAAGGTCTATATCTGAAACTCTCATTGACAAAGACAATAAGCCAAAAATTAGATTAAGAAAGTGGATAAAATAGAAATAAGGATTTAATAAATACTATCATCTAGCTTCTATTGATTTCTCAAACTCACAATAGGTGGCATCATTGGAATAATGTAATATAGTTGTGATGACTTGATTGATTTGTTCTGCAAGATAAGTTAAAGTTTATACATATATTTAATATTACCTGGAAAAAAGTTGTTTGCTACTAAGTTTTTTTGCTTACTGTGCAGAAGTAAAAAAAAAAAATTGGAGTGAATAGAGATCGATTTAATTGGATTTGGAAAGATCAGGAATAATATTGATAACATTTGGAAACTGTTTTGTTATATGCCATCTTAAATATAAAAGGAAAAAAAAATTGTGTGTGTGTGTTACTGCAAGAAGGCTTTAAAACTAAGTTGTATATAATATTAGTTGGTTTTTTAGTAGGTTTGCTATTAAAGAATTTTTTAATTTATGAAAGAGAGTGATTTATTTGAGAAAGAAGATAATGATTTTGTGGCATAAGGTTAGAAAACACATGTTTAGTGATCACCATTGAAAGAAAGAAATTTTTTTCTCCTTCTGTATAAAAAGATTTGAAGAGTAGTAGAGAAAGCATAAAGTTAAATATAGAGTAGGGGACTTGAAAAATAAGGAATATGGATTGCATTTGTACACTGCAAGGTATATATAATGAGAAGAAAAAAATTAGGTGCGCTGTGATTACAGTGTACCATATGTGATAAGATTTATCATTTGAAATGCTTAAATAATACTAGGAAGGATGTAACAAGTGTATGGTTATGTAGAATGTGTATAAAATGTTAAAAGAGGTGAAAAAATGGTTTTCAGTCTAGATAGTTGAAGAGAAAGTCAGGAGAATGGAGCAAAATGTAGTTGAGAAAGATAGAATAGAGTAAGGTTTTAGTGGAGTAATAAGAGATATGGATGACAAAATAAGTAGTGCAATGGAGATAGTTAGTCAAAGAATAAATAAAATAGAGGAAGAGGTAAAGGATGTAGAAGCAGAATTAAAATCAGTAGAGATGAAGTATGAATAGATAAAGAAATTATTGAATAGAAATAATAAGGAAGAAATAGATAAGGAAGTCCAGAAAGTGGAAGAGAATGTTATAGATAGAGTAGGGGAAAGCAAGCTATGAGATAGTATTGATAGAAGATTTGCTAATTAGAGAATGTGGTGATGTAATTGCAAGGGGAAATAGAAACAGCTAAATAAAAATATGTTTGCTTGAAGCTAAAATTAGGGATGTTACAGATATGGCAAAGAAACAAGGAAGTAGGGGTGTATGTATGGTAAAGATAAATAATTTGTCGGAGCCATTGGAGAGTAATGGATAAATACATAGAATTGTTTAGTAATTTGAGAAAGATTAAAAGAAGAGTAGGAATAGTTAGATTATTACTAAGATTTGACCATAGGTATATATTAGATAGGGTATATTCTATAAATGAGAGATTGAAAAATTTGTGTGAGAGAAATGATGTTAAGTTTTTGGATGTGAAGGATTTTTTTGGTAGTAAGAAGAAGTTATATAGTAAACATAGATTGCACTTAGAAAAACTAAAGAATATTATAATTTGGAAAACTTGTAAAGTGGGGTGGGGTTTTAAATTGCAGTATTATCAAAAAGAAGAAGAATCGATATGATGCAAGAAATAAATAAAGGGTAACTGATTTAGATATTAATGTAGATGTGGAGAAGGAATGGGTCTGTAAAATTAATGGTAAGCCAGTTACTTACAAATGTAATGTAGAAGAAAGAGTCAAAAGAATTTATAAAAGAGTAGTTAGGATAGAAGAAACTGTTAAAATTATATATTTGAATAGGCAATGTGATAAAAAGACCAGAAATGTGGCTGAAATTAAACAAAGCAGTTTAAAATGAAGAGTTTGTCATATTAGCAGTAGTGGAAACATATCTAAGAAGAAAAGAAAAACCTATACTGAAAGACTTGATAGGGCAGAGTATAAATAGAAAAGAAAGAGAAAAAAGGGATGGTGGTATAGAAATTATGTCAAAAATATTTAAATACTGTTGTGTCAACAACATTTATGGTTTGAGATATGGTTAGAAGACAAGAATGGATGGTGGATATAGTGTATATAGTCACTGGAAATAGTCAAACTATAATGGAGTTCAACAGTAGCATATATGAATCTCTACTTAAGGATATACAGACTTTCAAAAAAATGGGAAGAAAATAGTTATAGGGGATATGAATGAGTATAATGAAGAACAGGAATGGACAATTTTGAAGAATTTTTATCAGAGAGTGAATTTGAGCATCGGAAATTTATCAAACATTTATGAGAGACAATACACATGGTCTAGAAATAATATATAGATTATGTATTAGTAAAGAAAAAGGGAATGAATAAAGCATGGAAAATTAAAGTGTTTGTTAATGAAGAGAATGTAATAGTGATCATAACTTATTTATAAAAATTGTTAGTAATGTGATGGAAAATAGTAATTAAAGTAGAAATGATAGTGAAAGATATGGATGAAGAAAGAATTATAAAAATAAGTTAGAAGAATATAAAAGTTGAATAAATCATGAAAGAGTTGTCTGGGTATATAAGGAATGGTGTGGTGAAGTAGAAAAAGTGAAAAATAGGATTCTAGGGGATAATATTTAGAAGAATAAAAGTAATAGAAAAGTGAGGGTTAGTAAAAATGTAAAAGAGAGGGAAAAACATGCAGAGAATACAGGGTGCTATTAAGAACAAAGAAAGTGAAAAAGATGTTAATGTTAAATGGGAAAAGTATTTAAAAAATGTTGGCTAAAATAGATAATTATATAGAAAGAATGAAAGTAAATAGTAAATTGTTGAATGATATTAATAAAAGTGCTAAGATATGGAAGTAAAAAGTTTTGGAAATACATTAATTGAAGTAGGGGAGAGAGAAATAGTATTCCAAGATGATGAGGGGATAGAGTGTAGGTCTAGAAAAGAATTAAAAACAATCCTAAATAATTATGTAATGGATATAGAAAAGGTATTAGATATGAAGGACAGAGTGATAACAAACATAAAAGTATATAGTTATGGAAATCTTAGGTTACAGAAAATAAATTGAATGAGGCAAGGAAGAAATTGAAAAGTAGAAAGACAAGAGGTATAGATGGATAAACAGCAGGGATGGTAATAACTTCAGGAACTAGATTAAAATTAAACTTATTATCATATTTTAATAAGATGACACAGAAAGAATTTCCAGATAGTTGAAATAGTACAAGTGTAAAATTATTATTTAAAGGAAAGGGTAAGGATGATATAAATTGAAGAAATTATAGACCAATAGTGGTAATGACAGTGTTATACAAAGTTTTTGCATATATGGTGGCTGAAAGGATAGCAAAATGGATGGAAAAAAATAATATAGTGGGAGAAATTCAAGGAGGTTTTTGACTGAATAGGCATGAGATAGTTTATTTGTAGTTACACAACTTATAGATATGAATAGAAATACAGGTAGATAGTTATATATGATTTTTATAGATATAGAGAAGATATATGGTAGAATAAATAGAAATAGATTATGGGTAAGTTTAGAAAATTTGAGATTAGATGGCACTTTAGTGGATCTTATTAAGAGATTGTATGAAAATAATTACTATACACATCAATTAGGAAATGTAGAATCAGTTAAAGTTAAAAATGGGATGGGACTAAGGCAAGGATGCCCTATATCACTTATCTTATTTTTCTTGTATTTGAGTGAAATGGAAGAAAGCAATATAGAAGTTATGCTGAAAACATGTGCAAGAATGGGTAAAGAGATGAGGATTAAATTTAGTAAAGAAAAATCAAAAGTAATGATAATTAGTACTGGGGAAAGAGAAGAGAAAGAATGTTTATTGGGGGATATAAAGTTAAGTGTGGTAAATGGGTATAACTATTTGGGAATTATCTTAAGTAATCAGAGAAATTGTTTGGATGAATAGGAAAAAAATTGATAAATGAAGCAAAGAAAAAAAGGGACTGATAAAGAAATTAACAGTGTTTTCATATAATAAATATAATGTAGCTAGAATTGTATGGAAGGGAGTTGCAGTAGCAGGATTAACATATAGTAATGATGCTTTATGTGTTAGTAAAGGGGTATTAGATTACTTAAGAAAAAGTGCAAAGAGAAGTAGAAAGACATTTATTAGAGGCATATTGTGTTGATGGCAAAGGAGCATCTCAAGGAGAGATGGGATGGTCAAGTTTTTATATGAGAGATACAAAAAGCAAAATGAAAGTGTTCAATAGAGTGCCATTTATGGATAATAAGAGAATAGCCAAAATAGTATTAAACTGGGTTTTGAGTAAAGGACAGGAACAAGATGGGTGGGAAAGGTAGCATGGTATGCAGAAGATTTTGATAAAAAATTTACATCAGTATACGTAAATTGTAAAGATTTCGCAGGCGTTATTAATTCAAACATAACAAATGTAATATGAAGTGATTGCTTAACACCTTCATGCTCTCATTTCCATACACTTAAGATTTTCCCATACATAAATGTTTGGGTTGAAAGAATGGTGGATTCATTCCATTCTTTCTAAAATACTATATCTTGTGTATGGAAAAAAGTGAGAGTATTCATTTATAATTTATCTTTAAAGTGCATGTGCATTGGCTTAATTACTAATATCACTATTACAGTATTAAAACATAGCACTATATAAAATAATATCTCATTATATCAGTATACTTATATAAAAGGTGAGATGATTGTGTTAGGAGAATTGTTGGGTGTTACAGTGGCAAGGAATGGGATAGAAGAATAGATGCATTAATAAAAAATGGGAAGTTGAAGAGATAGAAAACTAGTATGGAGAGTAAAAAGAGTTTATATATATATATATATATATATATATATATAGAATATTGAGTATGAGTTAATATATATATATATATATATATATATATAAATAGAATATTGAGTATGAGTTAATTTATAATAATAGCAAGGGAAGTAGTTTACTGTTTAAAGCTCGATCAGAATATTTAGCAACAGGGAAATATACACTTAAATGGGAAAAAATTGGATGATTTAATCTACAAGTTATGTAGGAAAGGCATAGAAAATATTAGGCATCTGTTAATTGAATGTAAATGCATGTAAGCAGAAAGGGTACAAATAATGAAGTTGTGGAAGGATAAATATAAACAAAGTGATTATATAGAAAGGGGGTTTTTGGTTTTTATGATGGGTTTGGAAAAAGATAAAGGCCATGGAGTTGATAAAAATTATATTGTAGAAATGTCATAGAACAAGATAGAAAAGAATGTGGAAAAAACTTTAGGTGGAGAACAGGTGTCTCTGGGCATAGTTCTGAGAGATCCCTGACTTCCAGGAAGATGCCACAGTAAAGTGCATCGCATTGCAATTTGTAAAAAACATTGTGCAAGCAGGGTTATATGGTATTTATAATTTTTACTTAAACCAGAACAATAATAAATTCATAAATAATTTAAAAAAAAAAAAAATTAACTTTTTAATATTTTATTATTAATAAATGAAAATAATTAAAAAAATAAAATGTTAACAGTAATAGTTATTTATTTATAAACAATTTAATTAAAAGTTTATATTGTTAGATAAAGTACATGGTTTAATTGCACACCTGCTTCTACTAAAAAAAAATAGTGAAAGCTCTTTCATGAATCTTTTAATTAGAAAACAAAATTGTGAATGTCAGTCTTTGGGGAAGCAATTAATAATTGGTTTTGTTTCTTATATAATGAATCAATAAACATTTTCAATATTCAGATTAATAAAGAATGATAGCAATAATTTCACTTTATTAAATGTTAATTGCAGTTATCTTTATTAGATTTTATTATGAAAATAAAAGAAATAAAATAGCAGCCATATATATGATAATCATTCAGTATAACTCTCCTATAATATTGAAACTTTATTAATTCTGAAAATATATGTGATAAAAAATGTGCTGAAAAATTAATGCACCTGCCTGCTAAAATCATAATCTCAGGCTCGAATTTGAAGGAAACAAATTTTGTTTTAAAATATTGAACTTTTTTTCAAGTATCCTATTCATATCTAGATTAACCTAACTATCAAAAATTTACCAGTAAATGAACATCTTTTTATCATGAACTAATGAATAAAACAAATACGATAACCAATTCAAGCTCTTATTATCCAACAAGTAGCCAGGCTAGTGAGAAATACTTTTTTTTTTAGTTTTATTTATAAGGTGTTTTATTTTGCTATGAACTATTTATTACAAATGCTCTTTAATTTTCTATTTTTATTCAAACACTGTAAGTGACTTACAGTTTAAGACCTGCCATTATTGTTATCCATAATTTAAAATAAATCTTAACATGGACTTGTGATTCTAATATCAATTTCATCAAAATAATACCTTTCTGATATGTATATAATAGTTTTAACATTTCCAGAAATGTAGTCCACTAGAATAATATTAAGTAAATGAGATTGCAAAGTAATTCAAGTAAATAAATTTACCTAAAAATATTAACTGTCATATAAAAAATAATAAAGTATACTTTTCATGTATAAAAAGAGTTCACAATATAAAATTTATTTAGTCCATGCCTGGTTTGACTGTAAACTTTGAAATTTTTTTAGATTACATATGATAATACGATTTTTTTTTCAGAAATGAATTCATTGAACTATCTACTTACTGATTAGTAAATGACATTTAGTTATTAATAACAGCAAATCACTTTATTCTCCAGCATGTGATAAAATAAAAGTTCTCCACTTTAGTGCCATCTATTGATAAAAGCAAAAGTCAGAAGCCATTCTGAGTATGAACATTTAAATGCAATAATGTGCCTAATAATCACAGATTACCCAAGTTTATAATAGATGACTTTAGAGTGGGGATATGTTTTGATTTAATATATTTAGTTATTTCTACCCAGAGATTAAGAATCTCAAGTGAATCTTTATGTATACCATCATATTAAGTATAAAAAATGTTGTAATGTGACCTGCCTTCACCACTGATAGCAGATATCCTATTTCTATGAGTCTTGAGTCAATAATCTATGTTAGCTTTGCCTTTTCATTTGCATACATCCTTTACAGTGTGATTCTGTCATGAGATTATCCTTAATATTAAATTTTAAAATTGGACAATTTTTTTTGATATCTCTTTATAAAGTATGTAAAAACTATCTAAGTGCTGAATAATCTTTAATATTTTAATTAATGGGATCTGTATTTTATCAAAAACTACAATTAAATGATAGTAAATACTTTGTATACAATATTCTTTTTTTTAAATAGGTTATCATAAAAAATGTTGTGAGTTTGTATTGGATACAAAATATTTTATTAGATTAATCCAATTATCTTATACCAAAATATGAATATAAGTGTTATTTAGCTATATTATTATATAAATGTGAAAGTTTGTTTGTTAGTTTTTGTGGCTTTATAATTCAACAAATATTGCACCAACCTTCAAGAATTTTACATGATTTTCTTTCTCTTTTGTATAGAATTTTACTAGCATATAAATATTTGTTTTAATTGCTTAAAAAAATTGTAATTTGCGATTTAAAAATGCATGGAAAATCTATATCATAACTGTTTTCAAATGACATCATAAAAATGCAAAAAAAGAGAGAACTACTGATTAAAAGATTAGAAAGTTGGAAATTTTTTTAAATGAAATAGTATAGTTTTTGGTAAAACTTGATAGAATATGATTTTGTAAATATATTTTAAATTAATTAAATTGTATTTTCCACATATTTAATTTTTTATTTAAATGATGAAAATTTAGATCAGTTATAATAAAGAATTTGATAAACTTTTAGAATGTCAGTTTAAATATATTTAATACTTTCCATGATTTTTATGAGATGACTCGAAGCCACTTCAAGTCATTCAAATCCCGTCATTTTTAATGCTATGGTAAAAATTTTACTGGCATTTGAAAGGTTATAAAAAGTTCCGTAAGTTGCTGCCCTCTCTTGAATTATTTTACAATTAAAAAATCAATAAAACTGACGTAAAGGTCTAACAAAGGGAGAAGGCAGTCCATTCTAAGCATTGATTGGCTCTTCACTATTGGGGACAAAAGAATTCACGTGTCAATAACTTGAACCATTACGATTTCTTTTCTTTCATTTCAAAAGTGATAAATGAATGTTTTAGACCATTTTAAAAGTATTTTTTGACATATTATAAATTATTTTGACAAAATATGCTAAAAATAATTTTATTATAGAAAAATATATAAGATTTTCGTAAAAATTATTTATTTTTCGGGAACGTAAAACTGAGAAAGAAATCACTGACATCACAACACTTTTTCCCAACACTTTTTAGTTGGTTACTAACATTTGTTTTACATTTGTCACTATCAAATATTTTTATAATTATAAATAAAAAAATATTTTTGAAAAAACTTTCGTTCACTTGCATAACCTGACAAATTATTAATATACTTTTTACAAATGAAACTAAAGTGAATATAATGTTAAAAGATGAATATATTTTGATATTGAGTTTGTGAGTTGACCAATTAAAGTTTAGACTTTTACCTCACTCAGCCAATAAAGTAATCAGTGCTCAAAAGGTTAACATGTAAAAAGGCAAGTTTTGGAATGCCATGACCATAGTAAGTGAATCACTCAATTTAATAAACTTTTAACATTCCCCTTTAAGTATATTCTCACATAATAAA
Organism: Epiperipatus broadwayi; assembly: GCA_028023455.1. Lineage (NCBI taxonomy): Eukaryota > Metazoa > Onychophora > Udeonychophora > Euonychophora > Peripatidae > Epiperipatus > Epiperipatus broadwayi. The sequence goes on from JAQFVV010013718.1 coordinate 12,249, forward strand.
GTAAGATATTGTGGTCTGAATATTGAAATACATATGAAAAAAAATGGAGAGGTATTAGTTTTTGGTAATTCAGATAATAGTTTATTACATAAATATATTTTAATTGATTTAAATTTTGTTTGGACCACATATTTAATTTCTCACATACATACGATGTTAAAATTTTATAGCCATTTAAAATAACTTATAAGAAATATAAAATAATTTATTTTAAAATTGTTTATCATATTTAATAAAAATTATATCTTTTGTAATGCTATAATTATTTTACATAAATATTACATAAATATAAATATCTACAAACACAAGAGGACTGGTAAAAAATGGAATTAGCAAGTAAAAATTTTATTTGGTATTCAATATATCAAAAATCAAAAATGCCTTACACACACACACACACATATATGCCTTACACACACACACACACATATATATATATATATATTATCAGACTTTCTACTAACATGAAGGCACAGTTAGAGTTTGAAAGAGGAATACATAAATATATTTCAATTATCCAACTTTCTAATAGTGTGAAGAGATAGCTAGAGAAATGAAGAGAAATAGTGAAGAAAATTATTTGGTTTTCTATACATCAAAAATAGAATTTAGATAATAAAACATTACAAAATTTCTATTGCTCAAAATATATCCTTCCAATATATGTAAATTTGAAATATATTTTATTTATGAACTGTGTTATATTCTTTTATACTTTTGAGTTTGCTCACATTAGTAAAACAAAACAATGTAATATAATTGATAATTATAATATATTTACATGAAGTAATAATACAGCAGTTAAAAATGACTTTCAACATTATTTACAAAAACGTTACAATAATTATTTTTTTCCTGATGTTGATAACTCAAATATTATTATTTCATGTAAATATTATTTAAATGTATTTTAATTATCAAGTACATTACATTCTTTTAATTTAATAACATGAGAAAAACCATGGGTGCAGGTAGTATACATATATTAATTGTTTTAATGTAAATTATTAAAGTTAAACATGTGCCTATATGTATATAAAATAAAATTTCAGTTATAGAATAATTATTATATTACAAAAAAAAAATCAAGTCAGATGTCACGTGATCTAATTTAATAAGCTTGCAATTACAAATGTTATATATAGAGCTCTATAAATAATAATTATTATAACAAAATTGAAATAAAAATAAAGTAGAATAGTGAAAATATATTTTATAAATAACTATAATAACTATACACATTACACACACATGAATATATAAATTAAAATAAAAGTTTTTATAGGCAAATTTATCATAATTTATAGAAACTTTTGGGAACAACAATGCACCATATTACTGCATCAACTTTATATATCTTTGCAATAACTAAGTAATAATACTTTTATCAAATTTAAAACAAATATTATTTACTAAAACAAGAGTAATTATCATCATCATCATCATCATCAACCATTATCAATCCATTGCAGGATGAAGGTCTCTCCAAGTTTAATCCATTTCTCTGATCTTTAGCTTCTCTTCTCCACATCACCCCTGCATACTTTCTTATTTCATCCATCCATTTCACATGTGGTCTCTTTCTGGGTCTTTTACAATCTCTTGGAATCCAATTTAAGATTTCAATTGTCCATCTATTATCATCACTTCTACCAATATGTCCAGCCCAATTCCACTTCAATCTTTTAATTTTTTCAATAAGGTGAGTAACACCTGTTTGTTCTCTTACTCATACATTGTGTTTTCGATCTCTTCTTGTTACTCCCAACATGCATCTCTCCATACTTCTTTGAGTGGTCTGGAGTAATTGTATACTTTAATATTCTATGTAATTGTTGCTGAAAGTTTCTATAATATATATATATCTTTTATTACTTTTTGATTTACAAGTCTCAAACTTTTTGCATTCACAAGTTTGACACCAATCATTTTAGGTAAATACATTAATGATTATTACTAATTAATTATTAAGTTAGAGCTTATCTCTAGCCCAGATATAAACATTAAACATCAGTTAAAGAATAAGTAATAAACATTAATAAAATGATTGGTATCAAAGTTGTGACTAGCCTAAATTTGGACTTAGACCTTATACAAATAAGCCTGAATTTACATCTGGATTGTAATGAATTTCTCTCTTATTTAAAAAGTTGGAAAATTTGTTAATCCTTATTTAAAAAACATAGAAGATATATTAATCCTTATATATATTTCAGGACAACTAATGCAATTAATCATTTTGCATTAGATAAGCAATCCAATATGTGAAGGAATGATTAAATACTTATTAACATTAATTGGTTCATTAATCAAGACTAGAAATTATATATAATATTATAATACATTATCACCAATGACATAATTTGTTATTGTTTTCATTTTTTTTCTAACAGATTAGTCTAAAATCTCAATGATTAGATATCTCATAAATGTTTGTAAATCTATTATTCTAGTATATATATATATATATATATATAAACAAAAAAAGACTTATAAATCCAATAAATAATATTATATTTCTACCAGAGGACTGGTTTTCATCAGAAAGAAAAACCAGTCCTCTGGTTGAAATATGATATTATTTATTGGATTTATAAGTCTTTTTTTGTTTTTATATGTATTTCCTTTGGTTAGTTTGTTATATATATATATATATATATATATATATATTCATATTATAAGATATATATATATATATATATATATATATATAATCTTATAATTGAATGTTAACCCTTTTGGAGGGTCCTTACGAGATGATTCAAAGCCACTTCAAGTCACTTAAATTCCATTATTTTTAATGTTACAGTAAAGATTTTGCACTCTTTTTAAAGGTTAAAAAAAGTTCTGTAAGATGATTCTCTCTCTTGAATTATTTTACAAGTAAAAAATCAATAAAACTGATGTCAAAATCTAACAAAAGAAATAGGCTGGACGTTCTTCATTTTGATTGGCTGTAACCATCAAGTTCAAAGAAAGCTGCTAAGATTTTATTTCTTTCATTTTGAAAGTGATAAACAAATGTTTTAGACCATTTTAAAAGTATTTTTTGATGTATTGTTTGACATATTATAAATTATTTTGATATAATATGCTAAAAATAAAATTATTTTAGAATAATAGTTAAGACTTTAGCAAAAATTATTTACTTATCCACGCAGTGTAAAATTGCACTGACATCATCAAAACTTTTTGGTTGGTCAGTAACATTTGTTTTATTTTTTCTGCTATTGAATATTTTTATAATTATAAATAAAAATTTATTTTTGAAAAAACTTTCGTTTATTTTCATAACCTGACAAAATATTAATATACTTTTTACAAACAAATCTAAAGTGAATATAATATTAAAAAATGAATATATTTTGACAGTTGAGTTTGTGACTTGATCAATTAAAAGTTTAGACTTTTACCTCACTCGGCCAATAAAATAATTAGCGCTCCAAAGGTTTTAATAAATACAGTATCGAAATATATATAAAGTACAACTCTAAAAAAAAGCTTTTATTCACTTAGGAACACTTTCAACTATCTTTGTGGTCTTTGTCAAGTAATACTTTTAAAAATCTAACTTTCACACAATTCCATGATTTTTACATTTTCTGTCTATCTGTTTATTAAGTTTTGCTTATATTTATATATTAATATGGCTTCCCTTATTTTCCTTTTATTATTGTTTTTTTCAATTTGCAATATTTTTACATTATTATAATTCAAATTAAAAACATATCTACATAAGCTATTATGGTCATAAAAATTGATGCTGAAACATTATCATTTTCATTACAATTTTGTTTCATTTTTTTGAATCCTTCTTAATAACAGCAAGTGCTCTTTAGTTCTTTTCTCCAATGTACATCTTGATTTCCCTATATATTCACTGCCATACTTACATCTCCATTTATAAATAATGCAATTTTTATTTAAAAATGAGGTTTTATCTTTTGAATTATTTATTAATTTGTTTAATGCAGGAGATGCATAAAACACAATATCACATATATCTTTATAAATTTCCCTTATAAACTTCACTTAATTGTTTGAAATATATGGTATTGATACCCATATTTTTATTAGCAGTAGAATCAACCTTATTATAACATTTTTATTATTATATTTCCAATCAAAAATTTTAATAGGATTGTATATAAGATTATAATCATAGCCAACATTTAACAATTTATTCGAATGCATTTCAATATTTTTTTCTTTATCTGATGAATATTTACAAATATTATTATTTCTAAATAAAACAGACTTCAAACCTGCTGTTTTATGTGACATTGGTACCCTTGATTTATATGAAATGTAAACTCCTTTTGCTATTGGTAGCTTGCATCTATTTCTAGTTATCTTAAGATTAAGAAACTGAACACACTTTAGCTTTTCATCTGTTTTGATCCATTTAAAGCTATCTAAACTCTTTAATTTCTTAAACAATTATTGTACTTTACATACATTTGGATACTGTATTTATTAATATTCAATTATAAGATTACATATATAACTTTGAAGAAATACAGACATTTAAGAATATCATTATATATATAATATAATCCCAGTGCATAATGCTATACTGAAATAAATATACAAATATTAAGCATTAAATCACCCCACATGGTTAAGAAATCCAGTACCGCCCTCTGTAGCTATTTTGAAATATGAACTCTAATGTATTTATATATTAGTTCACAGAGGGTGGTACTGGATTTATTAACCATGTGGGGTGATTTAATGCTTAATATATATATATATAATATTATAAATCGATGTCTGTATTTCTTCAAAATAATATACACAAATTTATAAATAAATATTTAAAAATACAGTATTTAAACGCTTATAAAAAATATATAACCATCACTTAAAAGTGCTTTCAACCAACTTGTGGCTTTGTCAACTATCATGTTTAAAATGTCAGCTTTCCCATAATTCTATGATGTCAACTTTCTCATAATTCTGTGATCTTAATGTTTGCTGCTTGCCTATTAACCAAATGTTGCTTGTATTTACATATCAACATCGTCTCTTTAATTTTCCTTTTATTATTATTTCTTTCAATTTCCAATATTTTTACACTGTTATAATTAAAATTGAAACCATATATACATGATTTATTATGGTCATAAAAGACAGAAGCTGATAAATTATCATTATTTTTAAAATTTTGTTTTGTATTTTGAACCCTTTTAAATAACAATAAGTGTTCCTTTGTTCTTTTTTCCAATGTGCACCTCGATTCACCTATATATCCGTGCACCTCGATTCACCTATATATCCATGGATATATAGGTGAGGTGCACATTGGAAAAAAGAACAAAGGAACACTTATTGTTATTTAAAAGGGTTCAAAATACAAAACCAAATTTTAAAAATAATGATAATTTATCAGCTTTTGTCTTTTATGACCATAATAAATCATGTATATATGGTTTCGATTTTAATTATAACAATGTAAAAATATTGGAAATTGAAAGAAATAATAATAAAAGGAAAATTAAAGAGGTGATGTTGATATGCAAATACAAGCAACATTTGGTTAATAGGCAAGCAGCAAACATTAAGATCACAGAATTATGGGAAAGTTGACATCATAGAATTATGGGAAAGCTGACATTTTAAATGTGATAGTTGACAAAGCCTCAAGTTGGTTGAAAGCACTCCTAAGTGATGGTTATACATATATTTTTTATAAGCTTTTAAATACTGTATTTTTAAATATTTATTTATAAATTTGCGTATATTATTTTGAAGAAATACAGACATCGATTTCTAATATTATATATATATATTCATGGCTATATGTTGTAAATAAAATCTTTTTGGAGTTAAACCATGTACTATTTTGTATAATCCAAAAAATACTTTCTTTACAGGCATATACACATTACAGTATGAAATATGAAACAAATTCAAGGTTTTAGATATACCTAATTGCTATATATAAGTGATATGCAAAATCTCCCAATCATAATATCTAGCTGCTATATTTGTCTGAAATAATTAATTTTAATTCACCATTTATTTTATAAACCTGAAGAATACAATAATAACCTCTACTTACCATCTATCTCTTCATTTTAAATAGACTGTATTCAAAATTAGTTATTGCAAAAAATGTCATTTTTTCTTTTTATTATAACAAAAAAAATTATTTAATTTTAAGTAAAAAAAATCAGTTTTAATAACTGTATGTTTAATTAAATGAAATTTTTTTAATGTGATTGGTCAATATGATAATTGTTTTAGAAAGAGAGGATAGAATTTACTTATTTCTTTTTTCTAAAAAATTTAACTGTCTTGGAAAAAAGAAAATTCATTACCACAATTTTAAATAGAAAATTCCTGGAAAAATTATATCATGTTAAAATAAGTATTTCTCAAAAATCATTAAAGAGGGAAATTATATATATAGTACATGGTTGCATAGGCATATTACTGTATTTATTTAAAATAAATGAAAAACGTATTCTCACATTCAAAATGAAATATCTAAATCAGTGATATATCACTTTTCAATAAAGTAGAGAATGATATAAGCTAAGAAAACTTATAGTATATTTTACATAATTTCAGAATAATGAAAATGTAAAGAAACTTCACATTGGATATTCAGATAATACCTTAGCTATCATTATTTGAACAAACATATAAACATAAGCTTATTGAAATAAATAATTTAATGACAGCTGTGTTCAATAAAATTTAAATAATCCAGTGAACATTTTAAAAAGACATTTATTTTATATTATCATCATCAACTATTATCAATTCACTGGAGGATGAAGGTCTCTCCAAGTTCAATCCATCTTTTCCAATCTTTAATTTCTTTTCTCTACATCACCTCTGCATACTTTCTTATTTCATCCATCCACCTCACATGTGGTCTCTTTCTGGGTCTTTTACAATCTCTTGGAATCCAGTTAACATTTTAACAGCTGATTTTTTTATTGGCTGAGTGAGGTAAAAGTTTAAAATTTTAATTGGTCAATTCACAAACTTAATGATCAAACAGTCAAAATATATTCATCTTTTTAATATTATATTCACTTTAGTTTTGTTTGTAAAAAGTATATTAATAATTTGTCAGATTATGAAAGTGAATGAAAGTTTTTTCAAAAATAAATTTTGATTTATAATTAGAAAAATATTCGATAGTGGTGGAAATTAAAAGGAACGTCACTTGCCAACCAAAAAAATTTGCTGACATCATGATTTCTTCCCACTTTTATGTTGCAATAAGTACATTGCAATAAATAAATAATTTTTGCTAAAGACTTAACTATTTTTCTAAAATAATTATATTTTTAAAATATTTTATCAAAATAATTTATAATTTGTCAAAAAATACTGTTAAAATGGTCTAAAACTTTCATTTATCATTTTTGAAATGAAACAAAAAAAAATTGTAACTCTTTAGTTTTTGTCAGCCATTTTCTTTATTGTCAAAATTTAACAGCAAATCAGATCTAAGAAGAGATGTTATTTTTTCTTTGTTAGACATATAAGGTCATTTTTATTGATTTTTTTACTTGTAAAATAATTCAAGAGAGGGTAGCATCTTACAGAACTTTTTTTAATCTTTAAAAAGAGCGCATAATCGTAATCGTAGTATGAAAAGTGACCAATTTAGAGTGACATCAAGCCACTTCATTTTTAAACAAATTGGGCATGCAAAGAGTTAAGATATATATATATATTATATATATATATATATATCATATTTTTAAAAAAGATTATGTAATTTATTGTAGTAAATGGTCTATTTACATAATGATGACTATGTATGTAATATAAAGGTAACAAATCTCCTATCATGTGCTTTTTATAAATTTACACACCCTGACCCATGAACATCAGTTTAGAAAGCATAAGTGACCCACTTATGCTTCAAGCATATCATTATATAAGTCAACCTTTGCTCATCATCCTGAGATTATAACTTAATAAATAAAATGTATAAACATTTTCATTTTGTAATTTAATTTTTAGTCATAAGTATATTTGCATTACTATAAAAATCATTATTGATATTTTTTAAATATTTTTCTTAGAAAATGTGAAGATTGTAAATGTGTGAAGTAGATATTAGATTATATACAAGATTTTATTAGTAATTAAAGTCATATGCTTTTAAAAAAATAACACATATTTATAATCAAGCTACAAATTATTTATTTATTTAGTTTATTTGATGCTAAAGAAGGAATAAAGTATTATTTCCGGAAAATTATTATTTTTGGCATTGGATATATTAGTTACATATAAATAATATTATATAAGTTTATTCTTGGAAATTGAAGCTATAGAATTATTTTTATCATTTGTATTATTTATGTTTTATTTGAATAATTTAATTAATTGCTTCCTAAAAAAGGTTGTGTTTTTTTTAAAAAAAATTAAGCCTGAGCTTTTATTTTAATGTGTGCACCTTAAAAATGTTTGTTGAAGTCTCACGATTTAAACATTAGAACAGTATTTAACTTTAGATCCAAATTGTAACTCATATATGCTATGAACTTGGATTTCTCCTGAATGAGTAAATTAAAAAAAAATTATTAAAAAAATATTATTTCTGTAATTTTACATCATTGCTTATTTTTGTAATAAAGTATTAAATATTTTGCAAGTGGAATATAAGAACATCACATCATTAGGAAATGTGTTCAAATATTCAAGCCATAAAGAGTATTAGATTTTACTTAATAAAAAAGAAGTGTTACTATTCATATTTAATGATTATTTAATGAAAATTTATAGGATTTGATTTTGGAGGAGTCTTTATTAAAACCTTATGATCAGACATCCAAAAGGGCATTCTTTTTTCTGATCATTTTCTTGAACTGTCTTTGTCACAACCATATCTATCAATAGTTTCTCTTTTATCATTCATTAATCCTAAGTGACTTTACAAAATTAGTTTGCCATAAAAAATAACTTGATTATTTTTTCTATTATAAATTCAGTTTGAACTTTATGATTAGGGCTCTTTATAATGACATCTAATTATAATAATCAATTTTAAAGAATACTGCCTCATTTAACATTAATTTAATAACATGTGGGAATATCTGAAGCTTATATACCCCAATTGTTTTTAATGAAATTACTATGTTATACATCTGTCAGTGAAAAATAAAACCTACTTTATCTGTATTATAAATGACATATAATCCAAGCTCCATTATAGCATCAAAAATTACTTGTCAAGTCCAATCACTTCTCAACACCTGATATGAAAGAACTACATGACAGAAGAAAAATTGTGACAATTTAAGGGGAGTTGTTATAACATCTTATTTAATTTAATGTTCATATTTGTTTGCTATTATTCATATATAAGTCTACTTATTGGTTTAGACATGTAAGAAAAGTAGACTTGTTTTGCTTTTGTTAGATAAAGCTCTGATTCCAGGTGATGAAAAATGACTGGCTTTGGTTCATGCTATGTTTAGGGAATAATTTCTTTGTATGGACTCTAATTAGTGACAGAGAAATTTTTTGCATATTCTGGACTATGAGTGTCGATGTGTTTACAAGATTGATAATGTAAGTAGTTGTTTATATATATAGTTTAAATTTAGGTTGATTGTAGAGATTGTTATATATTTATGAGTGTCGATGTGTTTACAAGATTGATAATATAAGTAGTTGTTTATCTTGATAGTTTAAATTTAGATTGATTGTAGAGATTGTTATATATTAAAAAGAATCCCTAAATTATTTATTAAATTGATTGCAAAATAAATATGAGTTTTTATTTTGCAATGCATTTGTAGATTATATAAAAAAGATTATATTTAATTCAATATCATTTTTGCTATGAATAATGCATTGGGATTTCTTCGAATGAAACAAAAAAGTTAGTTCTTATAGGACTTTGCAAGATAAGATAGATTATTAAATTCTGAAAATATTTATACAAGTGAAATGATAATATTTCATGAAGTTCTTAAAATGATTAACACTAAAAATAACAATCCACCAAGTCAATTCATTTTTTCTAAAACATGAAAGCATATTTAAAAATAAAGAAAAGTGCAAAAGCCCTAGGAGATGTTTCAAATGCTATTAAACAAATGTAATAATGTAGAAAAAAAAATATTAAAAAAACAAACACAAGTTAATGTCTAGTAATGGGGTGTGTGTGCTAAAATATAATAAAATAAAGATTGATAGTAATAAATTAGAAGTCAAAAATTATAAATAGTTTGTGCAACTTATTAATATCGATAAAACAAAACAAATATGATAAAATTAAGCTTCAATACAGTTCTTTTAGTGAAAATAGCATGAATAAAAAAAGTTTTGTCTATGTATCAAAAAGATAAGATTTTGTTTTTTCACAACTAAGCTCTAAAAGTGATGTCTTATGAGAATTAAGACTTGAATGCTTAATAGAACTGCAAACATACAGTGAAGTATTAATTAATATATATGTCAGGATTGAAAAGAAAATATTTTAAGCTTGGTGCATGGGTTGGGTAAAAATAAATTGACGCCATTGATGTCATAAAAAATAAATGAATAAAATAAATATGTCATAACATTTTGCTAGATAAGATGACAATACATTGGTAACTAAATCCTAAAGGATATTAAAAGGTATAATAGCAGGACAATTCATGTGAAAATAGAAATGACATGAAGAGAAGCTTTGAGTTGGTGATACTAAAATAAATTCAGATAAAACATAATTGTACAAAAGATAGATGATAATTAATATTGTCAATATAAATAGTTTTTTAAAAAAAAACTATTTATTACAATAATTTCATCCAATAACAATCTACACTTCAGACTCTTGTAATCATATATCTCCTAATCTTGAGCAACTGGCGCCATTGTTATTAGAATATATATATATATATCCTAGATTTAAAAAACAAATAAAAAATAAGTAGCTGAATAAAAGTGTTAATTCCTATCATTATTTATTTAATTGAAAGCCATATCGATATGCAAATTAAAATTATGTGAATAATGAAATCTATTTTTTAATATTGCACAACTCCTATTTAATGTTTAAAAGTACAAAAATATGTTAAAATATATATATTTATTTTAAAGCTTTTATTAAAAATTTATTTCATTTCTCGACAAAATAAAATATGAAACGAATGAGGAGAAAAAAAGTAAAAACTAATTAGTGTTCTTGAAAGAAGCATTTTTATTGTTTGAATGAGAGGTCTTACTTACATAAACAGCCTGGCTGATTTTTATATTGCTTTTTTATTCTTTAAAATGCTTTAAAGTTTGTAATAATTAACAATATAAGAAAAACAGTTTTGATGTAAAAAAATATACTATTTAAATTTTTAAAGTGTTTTCTTACACGTAAAACAGCTTTAAATATGCAGTGAAATGCTTTTTTAATATATGAACAAAGTAGTTTTAAAAGGCTATTTAATATCTAAGCAAATATAAATGCAAATTGCAAATAAAATATTCATGTGGTTATGCATACATATGTTTAGTGATTATGATTTCATCTGCAGATAAGTAGTTAAGTTCATATAGCTTAGTTTGAAATTGGTGTACATTCATAATATATAAAAAACTTAAAAAGCTGTGTAACATAGTGGATATCACCTGCCATGTAAACATTGTGAGATTTAAATGTTGCTGAGTAAGTCTTGAAATGTTTTTATATTTCAGACTTAAAATTTTTCTTTCAAGTAGATAGTTTACAACCAACACAGTGATTGTTAGTAAAAAGTAAGATCACAGACTAATCTAAGTTGATCAGATATATATTAATGCCTTAGTGGTAAAATAAATATGCTTATAACATGATGCATCTATGGGGAATTGTCACATTTTTATAGGTGTTTAGTATGGTTATCTTTATCTTTTATCTTACCTTAAAATCTTAGGAATACTTGTATATGTTACTTTGAAAAAAAAAAAAAGACATAATTTTTCAGATTAAGAGAATGTTGAAATACTTCTGCTTAGAAAATTTGCATTACATAGTGAAGTAATTTAAAAAGCTGTAAATATATAAAGAGTTAAAACATGTCGAAAAATGTACCGAAATTTGTACTCAAACAGATATTTAATTTAAAATAAAGTGTAAGAAGTTGGAAATATAAATTTATGAAAAAGTAATTTATATAAAATAATATATGCTAATACATTCAATTTATGAGAGAGTAGGATTGCGGTTTCTTTTAATAGCTGTTGTAATAAAAGAAAAATGAATGTAAACAAAGTTTACAATAATAATAAATATTAAATTATTGGAAGGTGAAAAGGCCAGTTGAAATATGTTGTCCCTTTCTCGTAGGTTACTTACGTCTCGAAAAAAATAAAATGTAGCTATGTTTTTTTTTTCTCATGTGTCATAGCATCAGCCGGGAAGCGAACCCGCTATCGCGGGACAACTGCTTGTAAAGCAGCTATCGCTGACCTCTCGACCACCAATGCTTGACAAATGTAGCTATGTTTAAATTATAATTTGCGTGTGTATTTGTATTACATATATCATATATGCATATGCATTAATAATTTAAAATGTTGTCAATAGCGACTTTATGTGATTAAAATAATAAGAGTTTGAATAAATATATCATTAATGACATTTAAAAAAATAAGATACAAAATAAGATATTTTATTATCATGATTTATAATAAAATTATACATTATTGTAAACTTATAATTCCAAGTTAATAAATTATATCAAATCGAGAAAACACGATTTATGACTTAAACATTTTAATCAAATTTTGTTTAAGTTTCAACAAATTATTTGTTTATATGTGTTAATCAATAGAATAATAAAAACAAGTAAACATGGTTTGGAAAACTTAGAAAAAACATTTATTAATTTAAAATGGCAGTAACCTGACTGAGGGAATGCAATAAACATGTGACAAAATCAGACAAGAGTATTTATAAAGTCACTTCTAATTTTAAATCATTCTCATTTCATCTACTCTTTCTTCATTGGTTCCTTAATAGTTCTTATTTTTATTTATTATAATCAAAACTCAAGGGCAACAGTTGAAAACTATAATAATAAAAGAAAATACTGAGAAACTGTCCACATTCACATTGGAAAAATCAAGTGCCAGCAAGACAAGATATATAAGCCAATTAATTGAAAGCCAATTGTATCTACTTATATGAGGTAATTCTAGAAAGAAAGTAATTTTATCAAGAACTATGTTATTTAATAATAATATTAAATATAAATTGGTTATCAACTTAGGTTGGGACAACCAAATATTCACATTAAAATCATGTAACCTGAAGAGATAAAAAAGAAGAATATCCAGTCAAAATTCATTAAGAAAATATTTTTGAAATTCCTATGAAATCATCATATTTCCTATTTCTGTTAAGAAATGGATGATCAAATTGCAAAGACAATGATTCAAAAAAACTTCTGATAAAAATGATAATACCTAATAAATCAATGATTAAAGATTATCATTCTAAAAAATGAAAACCTGCCCTAAATTAATTTCAACAGCAGAAAATAATACAAACAGTAACTGAACCATAAGGTAATGTATATTGAAAAATGCTGTTATTTCCAAACAAATGTGTGCTGTGAAATTCTAATAATGCTGAACAGAAATTATCAGTAGACATATGCCAAGTAAAAAAAGATACAGTGATAAAATCAGTTATGAAAGAAAATACTTAATTTTTACTTAATGTGTACATAGATTTTGCAGATACAATAAAATGAGAATTATATTTACAAGCTAAATACTTAGTTAACTGGGAAATATTTACTTTTCCAGTCATAAAATCAAGAAAAACTTCAATTACAAATGGAGCAGCAAATTAAAACATGTCATAGAACAATAGTATTTTATATGTCTGATCTTCTATAAACTAAAAGTTTATGATACAAATGAATTGCTATAGCCGGATGAGCTACTTTTAGATTGTAATTCCAGTTTTTAATTGATGGTTTTCTTGGTTACATCATGGAAGAACACAATAAAAATATATGATATAATTAAAATTTACTTTCTCTCTCGCTGACTCATTACATATGATAATTTTGTCTTTATAATTGATGTATCTCCTCAGAAGTAAATAGTATTAAGAATTAAAGTAATGATACATTGTGTAAAGTAGATAATAATTAAAAGTATATGTAAGTAAAGTTGTATATTTTATTATGTAATGGATATATATATATATATATATATATATATACAATGTTTTCATGGTTGTATGATGTAGAATATTATATTATATTACATTATATTACAAAGTTTTTTTCAAGAGTTTACCTTGACAATGGCAGATGCTAGTTTGTCGAAATATCGGTATATAATAGAAAATAACACATGGTTTTATCCAAAAAATCGTTTATCTATATATATTACAATTATTTATTGACTTTTTAAAATTTATTACAGCAATTTATTTTTAGTTTGGTTGTCCTCGTGTGTAATTTCTGTTTGTGTGTGTATATATATATATATATATATATATATATATATAATATTTTTGGATTAAACCTTATTTTGTTTAAATTCCAAAAAATACTTTATTTACATCATATATAATCTTATGTTGCCTGAATAAGTTAACTTTAAATTGATTATGTTAATAGAAATAAGACAATGAAAAAATTTGCTGAGAGAAATCAACCCAATAGTGACAACCTCTAGATAATAATAATAAGTTTACCCAAACTAAAAGTTGATTTTATTTTCGTTAATCCTTTTATATATCAAGGAAATTTTAAGATGAGATAGTGTATCTATGCTGATAGAAATTTCATTAAATGTAAACTTCAAAATTATTTTTGATTAATATTCATTTGTTTCTTTTTATATTACATTATATAAAATTTAAAGATCAATCTAGAACTAAGGACTTCCAATCAATTTCTTCAAATTTATTTCCATTGCATAAAAAATCAATGACTTTCAGCCATATTAATGATACAAATATATAAATAAAGGGTAGAAAAGTATTAAATATATTAAATATATGACTTCAGGAAAAAACCTGTCCAGTGTGCCTTCAAAGGAACAGTGGAAAAAAATCCTTAATTTCTATTGGGTGAGAGTTGTAATAATTATTTATAATTTTATTGCTTACTTAAGAATATCTCAGTATTAATATATATATGATAAATTAAGAACTGTGATCTTTTTGCTCATTGTTGCACTGGAAGATGATTTATAGGATTGAGTTAAGATAATAAACTGTGAAATGAAATTGTATTCATTGCATATATTAACAATGCTCAAATGAATTTGTGCTTAATTTTTCAAGTCACAAACACTAAAGATCCATTTTTAATAACTTGGAGAAATACTATAATCAATGTAAAAATATAAATATATATATTCTAAATATATAGGATAATATATATATATAAATATATATATTCTAAATATATAGGATAATATATATATATATATACCTTTGGGTACAGACAAAAGCTTCATTTTTGTTTGATAAAATGATTTGGCTTTTGATTTGCATTGTTTACTATAGTGATGAAGTGGCCGACCCATACTGCTCAAACATCTCATAGACTCCTGAACAATAAACTATTCAATGACTTTATTTTGTGTTGTGGAAGATCATTATTCTTAATTTGTTACACAATATTTCATAATGTAAATTTAGCTTAGGATAGACAAGCAGTAAAGAGGGCAGTATTCTTAAACACTTGTTAGGAAATGAAAATTTGACCAGTTACGCATCTTTGTTTTCTTCTTTAGGTATGACTAGCTGCATACTTATTTACAAACAATGCTATATAATTAGACTGTTTGGCTATGAACTGGGTAACTAAAAAAATGAAGTTTGTTAAAAAAAAAATTCAAATTTACACAGCGTGGATATGAACATTGAGTGCAGATATGACAGCAAAAAGTGCCATAACTGTCCACAAAGTATTTCTATATATAGGTCGATATTTAGCTATTCTTAGTTAGATTATTAAACATGATACAAAATTATTAAAGCCCATCATTTATCAATAGATGAATAATCTTACTTTGCTTTAGAAACATTTAAAACAAGTTTTACTCTCTGACCAACTACATGTATATATATATATATATATATTATAAACATTTAATACTAATTCTTTAGCTTTTCCCTAAAAAAAATAATGTAATCTCAAACTCATACGATTTTGGAAATAATATGTAATTTCGAAAATATTAATTGATATTATTCTAGATATTATTTATTTAGACAAAAATACATTCTTTTATTTTTATTTTTTTAGTGAAATATAAAATTACCTTTGCAATATGAGAATGATCAAAGACCACAGAAGGATAGATTTCAGTGGCGTTTCTTCAAATGGATTTTTTTATATAACAATCTTCAGGTCATTAATTGTATTATGTAAAGATATCATAGTTCGCCAATATTTAAATCTCTGTAGACGTAAGAGAAGTCAATTTTATATATAATATTCCTCTTACAAATATCTTTAAATTTAATACATTGTACAGGCTTACACACACCTGCACATATAATGTAATATATAAGGAATTAGAACTCAGACTTTCACATAACCCTCAACTATCCAAGCCATCTCACATTGTTGACCCACCTGATCACGGTGGTGGGTCAGCAATATGAGATGGTTTGGAGAATTGAGGGTTGTATGAAAGTCTGAGTTTAATCAGTTCTGTATAATAAAATTTGTTAGATTAATTAAATTGATTTTTTATTTTAGATTTTAAATAAGTCAAACTCCTAACTAACATTTAACGGCTTCAAAAACAGTTTATAATGAAATTATTTTTTATGAATTTATCATGTACATAAGATAAAAGGACATTTGTCATCTAAATGTTTTGTTCAACACAATTCTATCATATCAAACTTTTAAAATTTTAAATTTACACATTTACTTTAATCACAAGTAAACATAACACACACACACACGCACACACACATATATATATATATATATATATTGTAGCCTGTGGATTTGTCCAAGACTCCAGTTTTGGAGTTAAATATGCAAAATAGGGTTCAATAAAAATTTTCCTCATAATGTATGTATTTTTTTTTCCTTTAATAAGAAATATTTTAGCACAGACCAAGTTTGAACCCATATTTATAAGGATTGCATACGTTTGACTTAGTAAACAATCTAAAAATTTATTATTAAGATGTTTATCCAAAATATTATTTTAGTTTTATTTATGGGTCACGTTAATATTAAAAACAAATTTAGAAAAGCAAAATGTATATATTTGTTAATAGGTTAACTAAGAAAAGGGAGATGTGTGACTATTAAAAACTACATTAGATAGTGATGATGAGTGGACATTATTTTATAATGATTTATAAAAAAAATAGTTCATGAAAGTAAATGAAAAATAATAATAATATAGTTATAGTAATTAAGGATTATAATTAAGGATTAAAATATTAAAGATTAATTGAAAAAATATATAACTGCGATGTGTGTGTGTATATTATAATCTGATTATAGATTTTGATTGTAAAATTCACAATCAATAATCATTCCTTATCATTTTGTAAAGCAATCTTTAAATAAGAAATTAAATCATTTTAACAAGTTTAATATTGGCAGCCAAATTTAATTCAAAGTCTGGGTTTGAAACAGCTGCAATATATATTTTGTTTTATTATTTAATGAAAAAGTAAAGGGGATAGAATAACTATTCTGTTATTTACTTTTAGTATAAGTTTCAAGTGTTATATTATTTAGTTAATTATCAGAGGCATTTAAATGATGCCAATTTTCACCAAGGAATTTAAGTGGACCATTAAGATGAGGGTCTGTGAAATATCCAAAATTAATTGGCAATTATAGCTATTGAATTGTAGAATTAATTGTGGTGTCTGTTTAGGGTCCAGATTGGAATTTGGCATCTTTTTCTGAAAGAGCAAAAAGGTTAAAATTAATTGAGAAAAGGGGACAAGTCAATTAATTAAGAAAAAAAAAGACCATATGGATTTTCTCTATAAAAACATCTGTATTAACAGAAGGGGGAACTCTCTTTCATATTTGAAGCTTTCTGTGGCAAGTTTTCTAGATTGACTTAGAGAAAACTGTGCTATAAAATTTAAAAATCGTTTATTGTTACTTTTTGTCTCTTAAGCACAACTTGGCTAAATCTAACATTGTCTTAAGAAAAGACAATGTGTAGTGAATAAATTTTAAGTGGGCACAACATGTTTTTTCTCCAGAAGTCAACTAATGGTCCTCGCTAGATCAACAGATGGTAATAAAAATTTCAACCACAGAAATTAAACTTTGAGTTTAATATCATTTATATATGCAAATAGTAAAATTTAAAACTCAGAGTTTTGATGTAAATATAAGTCAATTTAAAATATAAAATGAATTCAAAATTGAAAAAAGACAATCAAAAACAGACTGATATTGTGAAAAAGTTAAATGAAGGCTGTTTAACTGAAACCTGCATAAAGTTAAAAGGTTTAACTGTAATCTACATAGAGTTGGAAATGAGGAACATGGTTCAGCTAAATAAAAACTGTATACATGATGGCAAAGGAACCAAACTCTATAAAAAGAACTTTTTACTACAAAGACTTATATGCTCTTATAAACTGATTAAAAAGGAAAAGTGGAAATCAGGAACTTGAAAGGACACTTGCTAAAGGACTTTCTATAAGTATATATATATATATATATATATATATATATAATTCACTTTTTATGTGTGTAGGACATTTAATATATAAAAAAATGTGTGTAGGACATTTAAAGAAAAGAATTTCTTTCTTTGTAGTGTATCATGTATATCATCTATTTTAAAATTAATTCATGTTATAATTAGCATTGTATTATTTTGGGGATAGAGATTGATTTCAGATAATTTTATATATGTTTATTTAAATGCTTTTGCTATTATTGTCATTTTGGAGGTAGGTGAAATTTATATCATGTCGTTCTGATATGCCTTATTTAAAATGCTTTACAAACAATTTAAAAAAAAAACCACTTAGAGATATTATTATTAGCATCAGAAGTTATTGTCAAATGCTTAGACTTATAAATGAATTGCTTGTCTATTGAGTTACATCATCATCATTTTCTTATAAAAGTGCATGGAAATAGTTTTGAGAATTTTGTGCACATTTCTTATTGTTTATTATTATTGTTATCATAGATTTAAGGCCAGAAACAAGCTGATTTATGCTTGGAAAATTTATGGGCTCATATTCCAGTGCACTAATTTGCAAGAATATTAAAGTTGTGAAAGTTTTACTTGTATAATTTGATGTTTTGACCTGTATGTGTGTGGATAGACAAAGATCTCCACAAAGCCAGTGAAGTCTAGCTCACTAAGATTTATGCTATATTCATAAAGTATTTGAACCTAGTGGAAGAGTTTTCCCACTTGAGTATTCTCTGCACCGTAAGAAGGTTTCTTATTTTGATGGCCAGAGGTATTTGGTATACCTATGTTTTTGTATGACTAGCGATAAAAAATCCTAGCATATCTCAACCTTAGTGAAAAGGTTCTCTCTTATTCGGGTCACTGCCTGCCTCATATTAATATTTGATATTCCTTACGTGTGTATGAGAGATAGCCATGATAAGCATTATTATAAGTATCGATACCAGGTCGCAAACTCAATTTAATGTCAGAATGAATGCAGATAATGTATGTGCGATTGGTGTATTTGAATATTGTTTTGTAGATTTAATTTGTCATTCGATCCAAAAATGATAAAGTTGATAAAAGGGGAAACCAAGGGTTAAATAAAACTTAAGAATGTTTAGGCGTAAGCAATGCGTATATAAATTTATTTAATAAATATTTACATGGCCAGCTGAGAACTTCGCTGGAAAGGTAATATTGTTAAAATATTATTATGTTATAAGAACATGAATATAGAATGTGTGCACTATGATGATGGTTGATCTTGATGCCAATTTATTTGCAATGACTTAGTCTCACTATTTTTAAGATATCTCTGTTGTAAAGATTAGGGCAAAAGAATGTTTGATCAGGATGATAGGATAAGATCAAGAAATTTGCGAGGGAATATTAATTTTAGATTTGTTAAATAAAATTATTAAATTTAATTAGGGGAGAAATTAGTTCTAACACCAATCAGTAATAAAAGAGAAAGCATTGAAAACGGGAAGAAATTGGTATTCACTATGTTTAAGATGAAATGAAAGCGTAAATATAATGTATATGTTTTTTGTATTGAATTATAGTTTTGTCAAATAAAATTTGTTATTTGTTTTAAATAAAATTTGCGTGTGTCTTAATGCTTTTGTGGGTTATTATTATCTAGATATTTCCAATCCAATCATACATCAATATATTATGATTAATATTTGAATTATCATGTACGTAACTAATATTCAGTAAGATTATTTAAAAGATTAATTTCAGATACTTAAAATTACCAAATAATTTAATATTATTGAAGTATAAATCGTGAATAGAGATAGTATTGAGTGATAGCGAGTGCAGAGGGTGGGCATAAAATCCTTTCTCCATCCATTGTATTCAAACCCTTCTCTAGTCACCCTTCTCTATAATTTTGTTATAATAGTGAATAGGTTTATAATGTATTACTAGAAGATTTTAATAAGCTTAAAATATTCGAGATTTAATGTAAATAAATATTAAACTGCATTAGAGACCACCGAGATCACCTTGGAGGCGATCAGGAGAGGAGTGTTTATCACCAATAATCTATCGCAGCTTATTCGATTTCCACACCTAATTATTTGAAAAACCCTGAGAAGAGATTATAATGTGAGGAAATGAGCTAGTAAAAGAAAGGAAAATGTAAATTTTAATAGTCAAATAAATAATAGTGTAATAGACATATGGATGTGAAGCTGATGGAGGGGTGGATCAGGAAGGTGGAGATGAATACAGAACTTTATGATTAGAATAAAATTTAATTGTGGCTTTAATCATAGTGAATGGGGAATGCGCTGAGAATAACCTGGAATTTTTAAAGATATTAATATTGTCAATTTTAATGCGTTCTCAGTGTTCTCTAAATTGATTATGTATTAACCCATTCTTGAAATATTATTACTAAGATTATTGAATTGAGATTTAGCCTTTATATTGTATTAGAGTTGCAATTTGGTGCCCTGGAAATTAAGCCTATAGATGTTCTGTACCATCAAAATCACCCCAGTAGGTCTCAGAAGTAGTGTCAGCTGGGAATGGTGAAACATCCATCGATCCATCCTTAAAATGTTGTAATTGGCATGCAATTTATCTGCAAGTGTGTAAATGCCATATAGATTTAAATATAGTACAATCAATCCATAACGTGGATGTGCGATCAGTTGAATAAAATTCTCATTGGTTAGAATAAAGTTGTAATTAGCTTAAGCTATCCAATAATATATGTGATATTTGTGAGCTCTCCCAATCGTTTAGTTATGTTTGAAATACAATGTGGATGACCGATCGAGAGATTGCAAAATGTGTTTCATGTTAATTTAATAAGTTTTTATAAAGTTAACAAAATAAAGAATAACTTTTCATTTGTTTGAATTGATTTTTATTTGGTTACAATTGGCTTGTAACGCGGTCGCACGAAGGAGATTGTTATATTAAATTTATACGTATGAAATATATTAATCTATACATGGTACTCAAGAAATTATTTGATCTATACTTATTATACTTGGATATATATATAATTGATGCATCGCATATTTAATTGATACTTAGGAAATGCATCTTTTGTTAATTTATATTTAAGAAAATTTTCATATTTCAAAAACCAATATTACGGAAAATATCTTTTAGTTAGATTTGGCTACAATGAGGATGCCTATTAAACATTCAATCCCCTAGCCAAAACTTATTCATTTAGCAAAGACTATTCATTTAGTAAAAATATAATTTCGTTAATGATCTCGAATATATTAAGATATTTATTTAGTAAAAAAAATAATTAGAATATATATATATATATAACAAGTAAAAAAAATAATTAGAATATATATATATATATAACAAAAATAATTGAATGATTATTGCTCACAAGTTCAAAAACAATTTGAGCAGTAAAATTTTATAGAGTTGCAGACATAATTTATGAGTATTAAATTCCAGAGTTTGACATCCTATCAATGTACCCTTTGACTGATAAATTTTCTTATAGTACTCATGTACTATTCCTGCAATGAAGAAAAGAAAGGAGGTCTTTTCATTTATTTGATAAAAGTAATAATATTGTGTCAAATAAACATTGTGATTTGAGTGTTATTTGTCATCGAAATATGTGTTTTTAAATGTGCACAAAAACGTATTTTGCAATGTGTTCCAAACAAAATCTATTCTATTACTGCCTTTTGGAGATTTTGGTTATGGGTGTACAAAAATATGTTTTTTTGTCACATTAAAAAGTTTGTTGTTAAAATTTGAAATTAGTTGTTGTTGTTACTTAATTCTGCGTTTAAAAAGATTGTTGTTGAAATTAGTTGTTATTACTTAATTGTGGGTTTTTTAGTGCGAATGTTTGGTTAATTTCTTATCTTTAATTTCAAGTTAGTTCTTTTGTAAGTGTAAACCCCAATTTGAGGATCCACCAAATTATAAATGTCAGTCTTTTTGCATAAGCCACCAAATACTCACTGTTAAAAAGAATTCAGTCTTGTTGATTTTTCCTCTGTGAAAAAAAAAGCCTGTTGTCAATTGTCAAATAGAAATAATGCAACTATAAATAAGACAAAATATCAGCCATCCAAGTGGAATTTTTAAAAAAAGACAATGTTTTTGTAACTGACATATATAAATAAATAAGGCAAAAAAGAATCAATATACATCACAATTGTCAAATAAAAATAATGCAACTAGAAATGAGGCAAAATAACAGCCATCCAAGCAGGGTAATTAAAAAAAGCCAGTGTTTTGCAACTGACAAATATAAATAAATAAGGCTAAAAAACAACAATCAAACACACATTTTTCAATATACATCACAGGATTAATTTCCTTTCAATTTGATATCATCACAAGATTAGACCTTGATTACATTTTCCTTCAGTCTAAAAAACATCTAATCAAAATGCTGCAATTTACACTTCCTTTTTTGATTTGCTTATTGAATTACTATGTTGACTTGGTTCTTACTTTTATATTCTTTTTTTTTTTTGGTGTTACTGTTGTTGTTATTGTTTTTTGCCTTTAATTATGAAAAAGAAAACACATTGCCATTTGTTGATTTGAAAACTTACATTGCATGAGAGATCAGTACAGAACTAACTTTAAGTTCATCAGCATTATGTAGAAGTAATAATTAATCATCATCTAAGAACATTAAGCTATCATGAAATAAAGACAAACACATTGCAATTTATGAAACAAGAATCGGGATAGGAATAAGAAATTAAGATTAAATTTTTTAAAAAAAACAATTGTTTAATAACTAATTGACTAACAATAAGCAAAAAATGACATGATAGTATGAAAATTTAAACACTGATTTCATCAAAAATATATATTTTCATAAAAATTATAATCAATCAATTTCTATTCATAAATTAACTTTAAGTAATTAAATTATTTCTTTAAAATAACTGAATTGGAAAAACAACATTTTCAAAATCAAAGATAACAATCTTTCATTTACCTTAATCTTTTGTTAAGTTTTTAGGATGGAAGATTAATGAAAAGAGAAAATTATGTTAAAAAAATTCAATTTTCTAAAAACTATTTCATAATTTTGAAGAAAAAATTGACTGGATTTTTAAAAAAAAAAGTTTCACAATTTGAAAACATTAACTTAATGAAAATATTTAAAATTATCAATTCTTACAAAAAATATTATTTTTATATAAAAATGTTTCTTTTTTCTATTGATAAAAATTTAGTGTGCACACAAAAAATACCGTTAACTATGGTTTGATTTTTCTGAGGACTCTTTTCAATTATAATTTCCAATTGAATGTTTTTTTTCAAAGTTTCTATACAACAACATGATTAATTTGTCCTTTTCCTGATGTGTAGTATTTCCAGGTTAAAAATAGCAAGTCTTATTCATTTCCTTCTACTAAAATTTCCAGGTGACAGTAACATATGCTCTTTGTTGAAGACAGGTTGTAGATTACTTTAAGAAGTAACTGATTTACATTTTTATTTCAGTGAAGGTGGGTTACATGGAGGAAGTTGATGTTTAGCACATGGTTTTCATTGTAGAAACCATTTTTATGAATAAACCCATAGTACCCTAAAAGCTTGATTAAAATGTCTGTTATTGTATGCAATAACTTGGTTAAGACTTCTCCTTATTTCTTTTTTATCAGTTAGATTAAGACTTGATCATCCTCTCTTCAACATCTAAGTTGGGAATCATTTTTTCCTATTGTTTTTTTCAGCAACTGGATTAAGACTTGACTGCTCTCTCTTCACCAGCTAAATTAGGAATATTCTTCCACCAGATACTTGCATCTTTTGACTTATTCACACCCCCATTATTTTTTGTACAACAATCTTGTCTGCAACCCAATTACAATCTGTCTCCAACATGATAATTTTATAACAACCAATTAAATAATTTTTTTAAGTACAATTGTTCAGCTATTTGCCTCTTTAATCATAGACATTGAAACACAAGTTAAAATTTAAATTAACATCATAAAATTATTGACATATTTTTTAATTATTTTTTTTTGCAAGAGAACATGATAATCAGTTAATTACACTGATTTGATTATTTTGCATTGAAGAGAGATAGAGGGAAAAGAAAAAAAACAACTGATAAAATAAAATTTACTAAATTATTAAAATCTTATTTTACTTTTTAAAAATATTATTAAAAGTAAAATTTAATCTTTCTTTTAAGGTAACAATTAATATCTATTAAACAATTTCCAAAAAAGGGAAAATTATTTTTTTTCTTAGTATACTTTCATAGTTTAAATTAAATCTACTAATTAATTATAATTACTGAAGAGAGAGAGTTAAAAAACATTGTTTACATTCTTTTATAGTTTTTTTTCCTTCTACAATTACTTTTAACTTATTAAAATATTCCCTTATTAAAATCATATTATTGTTAAAATAAATTTTAATATTTGAAAATTCTCATATTATCATACTGAGACTTAAAATATTTAGTTAATTGAAGACTTATTATTATTATTATAAAATAGATGCATGAGAAAATACAGTATTGTTTTCCCCATTAATTAAATAACTCTAACCTAAACCTGAGAAATATGCTACCAAATGTCTAATTGGTTTTGATGCAGCTATGTAGTCAACTGGTTACTATATATATATATATATAATTATATATATTTTATTATAATTGGAATACAGACATTGATTAATTATATATATATATATATATATAGTCAACTGGTTACTATATATATATAAATTATGCTTAATGCTATATTAGTAATTGTAAATAAAATAGAAATTCATATAACATTTTACAATACTAGCCAAAAAACAAAATTTGCTAAAGTTTTTCCATAATTACAGTTTCATCTATCTATTAACACATAGACTCTGTTAAATGAAATTCAATTAAACATACAATATATGTATACAAAGCAAAATGCTGTTCCCATTATTCACTTTAATATATGAAATCATAGTTGTATTAATTTCCTTCCACTTTTTATTTGCATTGCTAAATTATATATAATATAATACACCATATACACCTTAATTGACACTTTACAATGCAGTTTAACATATGATTTAGTCTATTTCCTTACAGTTTCAACTGTCCAGCAGTCATCATCAGAGCTTTAAACCACAGTACTCTTTCTCCTACAACAGAAATAGTTGAAACTGTAAGGAAATAGAATAAACCATATGTTAAATTGCATTGTAAAGTGTCATTTGAGGTGTATATGGTGTATTATATTCTAAATCATAGTTGTGAAAGAATTTTAGTACAATTTTATTTTTGGCTAGTATTATAATGTTATATGAGTTTCTATTTTATTTTCTATAAATAAGATTCACTGAATTATCAAGGTAATCTGATATTCAACAATTGCATACATATTTCAATTGTTTATCCTTCATTGTATGAACTAAACTCTTATCATTAAATTGATATTCTGCATGTTGAGATACATATAAGAGACACTATCAATCTTATCACTCCATCTAATATAAAATATACTAATTTCTCAGACAGTACTTTAAAAATAAAATCTAAAATCACTCATAATTTATATTTTAGACATTTTAAAATTCAATATTTTTTATTATAAAAAAAGGTTTTCATTAATATATTTATTAAATACTGCCTAAAGCTATACTAGTAATTATAAATAAAATAAAAATTCATATAAAATTAAACGGTCTATTTGTTAATAGATGAAATCATGATTATGAAAGAATTTTAGTAAAGCTTAGTTTTTTTGGCTAGTATTGTAATGTTATATTACTTTTATATATATATATATATGAGTTTCAAATAATTTTAGCAATGTTATATTACTTTTATATATATATATATATGAGTTTCAAATAATTTTAGCAATAAAAATAATAAAAATATATATCTTAATTAATCAGTGCACCTTCAATTGCATAGTAATAAATAAATTCAAAGATAAAATAATAAATAAACAAGCAGCAAATACTAACATACACGCTCATGGAAAATCATGTGGTATTAAACTTCCATATTACTTTACAGTTGATAAAGTAATCGAAAGTAATACTGATTAATTAAAATCAATATTTTATTATTTTTACTGTTAAAATTATTTGGAACTTATATATATATATATATATATCATATGTCAAAGCATTGGCTGGGAAGCAAACCCAGGCCAGCTGCTTGAAAGGCAGCTATCTTAACCACTAAGCCACCAATGCTTGACAATATATAGTATATTTATAATACGTATTTATAAGTTTTACCTACACATACACACATATATGTCATTATTGTTAAATACATTATTAGACAGAAAGAGCAACAACTAATTTATGTATTCATTATAAAAATAATCTGTTTAATTAAAAAAAATATTTTTTTCACAATTCAAAATGTGCAGTATGTCTTTCTTATACTATTAAAACAATTATTTATTAGTTTAACTTTTAACCAGTCTGATTATCTCTAGTAAGTAATTTGTTACTGTGATGACTCTTATTTATTTAGCAGTTAGAAATATACTCTTTCCATATGGTGATTCATTATTGCTTGCGTGGTATAACCCATTATAATTCTTTATTATGATGATCAAACAATTTTTCTAGGTAATATATATTTTTTTAATTTCAAAGTGTACAAATCAGGTTTAACATTTTCTAGCATATAACAGATGACATATATTTTCTGTCTCTCACACAGGATTTTTGACTAAGTTATTCCAACTGCACATTCATCTTCTCCACAACCTAAATGTCAATTTTGTTCAGCAACATTCTCATGATGATGTATTCGAGACATTTTTGTTCACAGGTCTTGAAAATATATATTAAAAATTACTGTTTATCATTAGTTAATTAATATTTTTTGTGGTCAAACTAATGGCGCTTCATAACTTTTCTTTATTATTTGCCTTTACTGTAATTATATAGAATGTACTATTAAATAAATCTCTAAGAATATTGACTAATGATAATAATTAAGTTAGTCCTTCTCATTTTCTTTTGCCAGAATCACTATCATAAATCAGTACTTTGTATTTCAAACTTGTTAGGGATTTCAATTCTTAAAGGTTTAAATGTCACTTTTTTTGATTTTGATTTGAATTCATTTAAGTTATTTATTGGGAAGTTTTATCAACATTAAAATTTTATAATATTCACTAATCCTGGTTTTCAAATTTACACAATTTTATAAAACATTTAACTATTTTTTTTTATAGCCATATGTTTTGTATCATATTAAAAAAAATTGTGTAGTACATACAGCTTTAATTTATCAATTTCAGATAGGCTTTTTGGTTTCCAAATTTTTTTTCAATATTTGTAATTAATCTTTTTGACTGTTATGCCATTGATAAAACAAATTATATACTACATAATAAAGTTTAGCCATTTATGTTACCAAAAAATATCAATTACTACTAATTGACAATCCCTGAGGCTAAGCAATTTTTTTATTAATCTATAATAGCTCTTTAATTGGGGGTCTTTTGCTGAAATAAAAGGATCCTCTTTTACTCCAAACCCAAATTCTTATATAGTTTTAGATCCAGAAAGCTATTTTTATAGATGTGAGATTGTGAAAGAATAGCATCTTTCTTGACATATTTTTAACTTCTCCAGAGAG
Source organism: Epiperipatus broadwayi (assembly GCA_028023455.1). NCBI lineage: Eukaryota > Metazoa > Onychophora > Udeonychophora > Euonychophora > Peripatidae > Epiperipatus > Epiperipatus broadwayi. The sequence goes on from JAQFVV010013718.1 coordinate 40,453, forward strand.
GTTGTATATGTTGAATTAAATGTTTCTATGGATTGTCATTGTAACAATAAATAGAAATGAGGAGATAGTAACCAAATAAATAGAGATTAACCTTTGATGCTACCAAGAAAATTATTAATTATTATGAATTAATAATTCTGGAGGGTAAGCTAGTTTTTTCATTAACCTATAATAGCTCTTTTGTTAGAAGTCTTTTGTTGAAGTAAAATGGATTCTCCTTTATGTCAAATAGAAGTTTTTATATGGATTTAAACTCAGAAAGCTATTTCTAAAAGTATAAGGATGTGAATGAATAACATCTGTCTTGACATTTTTCAAATAATATTTTTTAACTTTTTCTGAAAGTTGTATATGTTGAATCAAATGTTTCTATGGATTGTTATTGTAATAATAAATAGAAATAAAGTAATACCAATGTAAATAGAAATAAACATTAATTTTAATGTTACCAAAAAATTGTCAATTACTACTGATTGACACTTCCTGAGGCTAAGCAAGTTTTTTCATTAATCTATAATAGCTCTTTTGTTGAGGGTCTCTGAAGGAATCCACTTTTACTTCAAACCCATGTCAAGAAAGATGCCACTTGCACATTTTCACACCTATAAAATAGCTTTATATGTCTAAATTTATATCAGAACTTGGGTTTGAAGTAAAAAAAGAACCTTTTATTTAAACAAAAGACCCCCAACAAAAGAGCTGTTATAGACTAATGAGAAAAGCTTGCTTAGCATCAGGAGTTGTCAATTAGCAGTGATTGATAATATCTTGGTAAGATCAAAGATTATGTTTATTTTTATTTATATGGTTATTATCTCCTCGTTCTATTCGTTATTATAATATCACACCATAGAAACATTTAATTCAACATATACAATTCACTGGAGAAGTTAAAAGTATTATTTGCAGATTGCCAAGAAAGATGTTATTCTTTCATATTCTTACAACCAAAAAAATAACTTTCTGGGTTTAAATCCTTATGAGAACTTGGGCTTGAAGTCAAAAAAGACCTTTTTTATTTCAACAAAAGGTCTCCAACAAAAGAGCTATTACAGGCTGGAGATGAAAAGAACCTGCTTAGCCTCAGGAATTGTCAATTAGTAGCAATTGATAATTTTTTGGTAACATCAAAGGGTAAAGTTTATCTCTATTTACATGGAGATTATCTTTTCATTTCTATTATTATAATAACAATTTATAGAATCATTTAATTATGCATAATAAAATTGTATCTATATATAAAGAAGAACAACCTCTCTTCTTATATTCAGTTTGCTAAACAATTAATTCAACATTATTTGTGAGAACACATACATCAATTATGCAACAATACATTTTTAAACATAGAATGTATAGTATATATTCTACACTAGCCTTGAATAAGATATATTCCTTCCTTTATATTTAATTTAACAAAAAAAAAACTATACCAAATCACAAATACTATCACATAATCTAAGAAATCATTCATTACCAGATATCTGTCCCTAATACAAATTAATAAGAGATACATTTTATTTTATACATTAGTTTCACTTAAAAAAATAATTAATTCACTTTTATGAGAATGAAAATAGCAGATGTATATTTCACAATACTCTCTTTTTTTTGACTAATAATATTAATCTCATATTCTAATAACTATTATGTATAATTTTCTTTAATTAATATATTATTTTAGCTGTTTGAAATATATTACTATCTACCTTAATATAGCTCTTATATATTAGCTAGATAGACTATATTTTATTTTTAACTTCTTTTATCTCAGAATATTATATTATTGATTATCATGTTTCATGTTATTAATTACTTTATCCAAGCTATATTATGTATATCTTTTCTAGCATATAGATGAATAGAAACTGTTTCATAAACGCTCAGAGTTTGTGTTTAGATCTAGTTCTTATTCCTGTCTTTCACTGACAATAGCAAATAGCTTGAAATCATGATCTGAAAGTGGAATTAAAGTTAGAGATAGTGAATGCATTCTCTGACGTTTATGTAAATGAAATACGCTTGACGGTGTTTTTGGTAGAACGCCATCTGTTGACATAAATACAAGCATTAACAAGTTTTTAACTTGATTTTGTTTTTCATAAATGTACCTTTGAGGTCTTTCTTGCAATGATATATATTGCAGAGGCTTCTACTATGTGGTGATGCTGAACTGATATCAGACCCATGTAGCTATCTGGCTTGCTATGCTGAGTTCGAAGACATTAACGTGTCTAAAAAATTCACGCTTGCAAGCTGAATAGAAACTGTTTCATAAACGCTCAGAGTTTGTGTTTAGATCTTGTCCTTATTCCTGTCTTTCACTGACGATAGCAAATAGCTTGAAATCATGATCTGAAAGTGGAATTAAAGTTAGAGATAGTGAATGCATTCTCTGACGTTTATGTAAACGAAATACGCTTGATGGTGTTTTTGGTAGAATGCCATCTGTTGACATAAATACAAGCATTAACAAGTTTTTAACTTGATTTTGTTTTTCATAAATGTACCTTTGAGGTCTTTCTTGCAATGATATATATTGCAGAGGCTTCTACTATGTGGTGATGCTGAACTGATATCAGACCCATGTAGCTATCTGGCTTGCTATGCTGAGTTCGAAGACATTAACGTGTCTAAAAAATTCACGCTTGCAAGCTGAATAGAAACTGTTTCATAAACGCTCAGGTTTGTGTTTAGACTAGTTCTTATTCCTGTCTTTCACTGACGATAGCAAATAGCTTGAAATCATGATCTGAAAGTGGAATTAAAGTTAGAGAAGTGAATGCATTTCTGATGTTTATGTAAACAAATATGCTTGACAGTGTTTTTGGTAGAAGCCATCTGTTGACATAAATACAAGCGTTAACAAGTTTTTAACTTGATTTTGTTTTTCATAAATGTACATTTGAGGTCTTTCTTGCAATGATATATATTGCAGAGGCTTCTACTATGTGGTGATGCTGAACTGACATCAGACCCATGTAGCTATTTGGCTTGCTATGCTGAGTTCGAAGACATTAACGTGTCTAAAAAATTCACGCTTGCAAGCTGAATAGAAACTGTTTCATAAATGCTCAGAGTTTGTGTTTAGATCTAGTTCTTATTCCTGTCTTTCACTGACGATAGCAAATAGCTTGAAATCATGATCTGAAAGTGGAATTAAAGTTAGAGATAGTGAATGCATTCTCTGACGTTTATGTAAACAAAATACGCTTGATGGTGTTTTTGGTAGAACGCCATCTACTATGTGGTGATGCAGAACTGATATCAGACCCATGTAGCTATCTGGCTTGCTATGCTGAGTTCGAAGACATTAACGTGTCTAAAAAATTCACGCTTGCAAGCTGAATAGAAACTGTATCATAAACGCTCAGAGTTTGTGTTTAGATCTAGTTCTTATTCCTGTCTTTCACTGACGATAGCAAATAGCTTGAAATCATGATCTGAAAGTGGAATTAAAGTTAGAGATAGTGAATGCATTCTCTGACGTTTATGTAAACGAAATACGCTTGACAGTGTTTTTGGTAGAACGCCATCTGTTAACATATATATATATAGTACCGGTTCGAAATGAGTTTCAATATGTGATAAAATGACTATTTTTGCTAATATGTGATAAAATGTCAATCATAAATTTGTTTCTTGCTTTTTTGTTGTTTCTTGCTTTCTTGTTTGATTTTGATGGTGAATATGTTAACCTATGAAGCATTTAACTGTGTTGCTATTACAATGATAGTATTGATATAAAAATTGTTTATAAATCACTGTATTTTATAAAATTGTGAATTGACTTTATTTATTTTAAAGTAGATATGTGAAAAATAAAGCATATAGTTTGAATAAAATTATTGTTCTTTTGTTATTATATATATTTTCATTACTGCATTCATGATAATAAATTACAAACAATACAACTAAATTTTATTGATATTATAATGAAAAAATATGTATGAAAATATATTTTCAGTGTAGCATAGTGAGAATGTATTATAAATTGTTTAATTTGCATTACAATGAAAGAATGATATTTGTATTATGAAACACACTGTTTGTTGTATGTAATAATTCTAAAATATTTATTTTTTGTACAATAAAATTTTTATTTGAGAGATACTGGTTAGAATTAGCTAAAGAGTTAAAAAAATTATTACTATAATTACTCTGACATCCATTCCCCACTCTAAGTTTTCCCATATTCTACTCCATCCCATTTCTACAACATAATCTTTGTCAACTCTATGGCCTTCATATCTAAATCCCCCTTATCTTTCCCAAACCCAGCATAAAAAACATTAAACCACTTTCTGTATAATCACTTTTTTTATATTTATTCTTCCATAGCTTCATTATTTGTATCCTTCTGTTTTCAAGCATTTACATTCAATTAACAGATGCCTAATATTTTCTATTTCTTCCTTACACAATTTACAGACTAAATCACTCATATTTTCCCATTTACATGTATATTCTCTTATTGCTAAAGATCTTGTTTGAACCTTAAACAATAAACTACTTTTCTTACTATTATCATACATTAACTCACAAATACTAATGTTCTGTTTATTTATATATATATGATAATCAAAAAAAGTTATAAATTTCGTAACTTGCCTTAAGCTTGCATTTTGTGATCACTAGATGGAGCTTTATCAATAGTTCCTAACAAGCTTTGTTTACATAAATGCTGAAAGAGATAGAATTCAAAATTTCTATCATTGTCACCCACCTCCAGACCAGCTAGTTTCAAGCTTATTGGCTCGTGTCAGTGAAGGGTTGAGAGACTAGAAACTAGATCTAAATACCAACTCTAAAGTCAGCACTTAACAAACACATTTTTATCAGTTTGAAAGCATGAATTTATCAGACATGTAATGTCTTCAAACCCAGTCTAACAAACTAGATAGCTAGATCCATATAGCTATCTAGTTTGTTAGGCTGGGTTTGAAGACATTACATGTCTGATAAATTTGTGCTTTCAAATTGATAGAAACATGTTTGATAAGTGCTGACTTTAGAGTTGGTATTTATATCTAGTTTCTAATCTCCCAATCCTTCACTGATGTGAGCCAATAAGCTCAAAACCAGCTGGTCTGAATGTCAGTGACAATGATAGAGATTTTGAATTCTATCTCATTTGGCATTTATGTAAACAAAGCTTGTTAGGAGCTATTGGTAAAGCTCCACCTAGTGATATATATATATATATATATATATATATATATTAGGTATAATATATATATATATATATTGTAACCCCCCACTCAACACCAATCCTACACCTTATATGAGCAAATGTCCAGGGCACCAATTCTATTAATGAATAAAATGTTATATATTGCTTTGAATTAATACTGAGACTCTTTTACTTTTGCCTGACTTATAGCTTAGCTCAGTGGAGGGTTAAAGAAAGTTTTAAAATATACAGAATATAAATAAATGAAGGAAGAAATATTATTGATGATTAAAATAAAATACATGCTTCATTTGTTAATCAACCAAATGATAAAAATTAATACAGTTTTATTTATTCAAGCTAATAAACTATAATTTGATTTGATTTCTTCCATCATCTAAATACACTCATAGATTAACTACAATATAACTTTAACATAAAAACACAATATTGATTAACTTCACTATCTAGTATGCCTTGGTCTAAATAGCTAAACTGATATTAATTTGGAACTAGGAAATCAGATTTCAGGGAAACTTTAATACAATTTGATTAAAGAAATTCTATTATACAATAACTTATAACTATTGTAATAATAATAAAAAAATAATAGTAATGGAATGAATTGGGTGATGTTTCACTGGACTAACAATTAGATAATGAAGGAAATAGGGTACCTTTGAATCTCACATCATTGTCTAAATAATTACTAAATATACAACCTTTTTATAAGTTTACCAAATGGTAAAGTATTTCATATAATGTTCGGATCAAAAGAACAATATTATCAGATTTCAATATGTTTATTATCAAATTTACAAAGTAATGCATTTATGTTGTAATAAATATGTAGAATGTGTAAACTAGAATAGGAATGCATATAAGAACAACAGGAGACAAAGTTTTAAGTAATAAATAAAGTATTTATTTACATTTGCAATTGAAATAGATATAATTAGCTCACATTGGGATTATTATCCTAATTCTTACATTTACACATACATTACTATTCTGGGTTTTATATCTCTTTTGTTACACTTTTTTATTATTTATTGACTAGACATTTACAAGATATAAATTAATAAATAGATGTCACACTTTTTTATTATTTATTGACTAGACATTTACAAGATATAAATTAATAAATAAATGATGCCCTCATATTCTGACTTCGAATATATTTGGGCTGTTAATTAACTCTAACAATTTTTTATTATTAATAAATAACACTGGGTATATTAAATACCATATTATGGGCACAAATATACAAGTTAGAGAGATCACTATCAATTATTAAGATAAAACAAATCAATAAACTTGGTTGTCAAGAAAATAACTAAAATAGCTCAATTAAATAATCCCTTTAAATATCTACACTTTTCACGCATTCAAAAATAATAAAAAAATAATAATAATCATTCTGATGATTTGATGATTTAAGGCTTGCAGTAAATTAATATATGATTCAAAATATTTACTTCCCGATATATAAATTTAACAGTATTATACTTTCATGTCTGTGAGATTATTTGTATTACGTGTGTGTCACATCTTATGCTATAATTAAAATAGAATCATATATCTTATCAGTTTACTTATAAATTATTAATTAAGTATTATAATTTGGACAATGCTATAGACCAACCAACAAATATAACACTATTTCTGCTTTAAGATTTCATAAAGAATTTAATCTTACTATTTCTTTATCCACCAACTGCATTACATATAGCTATGATTCTATGATAAACAAAAATAAACATCAAGAAAAATTTAAGCAGATGAGGAATAAACAAGCTTCTTGGCTAACAAATCTAACGACAAATAATGAATTTCCACCTACTTTGAGGTATAGTATTGGCATGGAACTTAGTCTCACCATCAGAATAAAGGGACATAAACTACTCATCTTCATAAAATGACATTTTTATAATGCATATGTATGCAATCTAGGAATATATTTCATTCATGACAAATACTTAGATATAATAAGGGAGAGAGTTCTCAATCCCAATCTACATAGAACATATTATGAATAACTTTCTTTCCCATAGCTACTCTATGCATTTCATTCTATACATTGAAAAATAAATACACATACACAGATATGACACTACTTCTACCAATTCTTTTAGCAAATGGCATTATCCAAAATTAACAGAAAGAAAAACAGTCATAAAATTGAATATTTACTAATTATTTGAAATAAATGCATAAGACAGACACACATACATATGAATAAGAGTGTGTAAATAACTTCAAATTATATATTATGCAAATATTATGGTAAAGTAAATGGTAAACTGAAATAATAATAAAAAAACTTTTAGTTTATGACAAACTATTAGCTATTTTAAACTTTTAAATGGCAATAATTATTATCAACAAGGTTTTACCATTTCTGACACAATATTTCTTCCATACATGTGCTACTCTGAAAGCCAAGTGCTCACTTTGAGACAAAAAAAAATATATACCTCTTTTCAATAAACCCATGTAAAATGTATATATAACTTACATAAGACCTTATATTTAAATAATAATTATTTACCAGTGTATTGCACATTGCAATATACTCTATCTGTGATGTTCTAGGAGTCAAGGAAATAACAAAAATTAAATAAGCAAATACATAAAAAATAAATCTGTCTATCTATCTATGGTATATCAATAGCAACAAACAAAATAAAAAAGAGTCACTCTTCTTTTAACTTAAAAAAATTCACTTGTAAAGTTTCTTTCTTTTTTAAACATAAAGTTTCCTGACTGACATGAAAACAGGGATGACGATTCCAAATGAGTATGTGTTACTAAACAGAAAGACACATTTCTCTAGGATAGACATTCACAATTTAGATTTAATTCAGTGATCTCCAATGTTCTTAGCAATAGCTAATTGAATTCACTAATATAACATGCACAGTAATAAATTTTTATAATAATGACAGAGATATAGATATATAATTTCAGCTACATATCTCTTTATATTTATCATTCAATTAATTCTGGAAATATTTTAATTCAACAATAATTTTAACATATTTCCAAAAAGTAAACATTAGCTTCTCATTAACTTTATAAATTATCACAAATATAATTATTTTGGTCCATTGCTAATTAATCATTTATGTAAAATCTACAATTCCTTAAGTCATAATATTTTTACAATAAGTCCACATACCAAGGAAAACAAGAAATGTGTAATATTAATGTCCTACTACTTGATTTAAACAGGTCATATTAAATAAATACTAGTAATTAATTAATTATTTGTAAGCCATGCATTTACTTTGTTAATAAAGTAATTTATAAGCATGAATAAGAAATATAATTATTATCATGGAGTAATTCAAGTATATAGCACAAAAATATTATACTCACATCCTTCCATTTTAACTTGACTTTTATACAATTAGAAAAGAATTTAAATGGAGAGTCAAAAATAGGTTTTGTTAAGAAGTCCTGCATAAATTTCTTTAAAAGATTCTAAAGTTCACCTAATTTCCTTAAAAGATTAGAACATTCACACAATTTCATTTTCCTTAGTAATAACAAAAGATATAAGCAAACAAAGTAAATTAAAATTATCAGCATATACATACATTTTAAAGATGACAGGGTTAATCTAATGTTTTACTGAGTGGAGAAAATGAAGAAAAATATATCTTTTTTATAATTTAGCCTGACATCTTTTCTTGAAGCTGTCTGGTAGCTAGAATTCCCACACTGAATTTAGTAAAGAACTTTGGAGTTTAATGGATTTGATTTCTGGAAGAGATTTTAAAAAAATGCACAAAGAAGAAGTGGAAGACAATGAATGAATGACTGAATGAATAATCACTGAATTTCTACTACCAACTATCACTTAAATACATTTCTTTTCCATCAATCAAGAGGTCATCTTATCCCCCAAAGGTTAGCTCCACCTTTTGCACTTGGTTAATTAGGGAATAGATATTCAAAAATTCTTTTCTTGAAGAAAGAAAAAAAATCATTTTGATTTTTTAAATCAAATCAAACCAAATTAAAAAAAACTTCCTATACTATTGAAACAAATGAATATTAATTAATCAGTAAAATAAAGTAGTTGATAACATAATTTAATTTGTTAAATAATTCACCAATCAAGATATCCATTAATTACTCAAAATATATTTACATTTATTATTAAAGATATTTACTGTAATTTTAAATGTTTTATTGTAGAATGTAAAATTTTATATTCTAATTAAATACAAAAATGGAATTGAAAGATGACATAGACATACATGCTTACACATATATCCTGCTACATGAATACTAAATTATCCTGACTAACATATGACTGATATGTTATGGGTTAGACATACTTCACTGACTATATTACTTATACATGGATGGGTGTGCCAATGAATAAACAGATCAGAAAACCATTTAAACAAATATCAAACACTATTCTAAAAATAAATAAAACAAATTTACATCAACTTAACTGGCATATTAACAATTTCTGTAATAATCCACTCCCCTTTCTTGCATTAAATGCTTCATCAAATATAATAATAATTATAAATGCTTATAAAAATTCCCACTAACATTCATAAGCAACTCTCACATAAGGTTTTAGACCATTAACAGAAAAAAATTAAAATTTTAGCGCTATTTCACTTTTTTTAGTTAAATGCGGTTATTCACCACTGACACAGTATACTTTAATTACTTGTGCCCATTCAGAAGGTCACAATATATATATATATATATATATAACACAGGCTTATTATATACCTTTGAGCATTCCATCATCAGATTATCAATTGGATGGACGGTTGAAGAGTTAGAGTGTGGAGTAGATTGAAGCGTGTCCATTAAAGTATGAGGTTTGGCTATCTTAATATATATCTGAGCACTTATAGCATATATGTGTAGAGATGGTAATCTGGACCAACTGATGATTGCTGGTTTAGCATGAAATATGTATATTGGTGATTATTTATCTTTTCAACATATATGTGTTCAAGTGTATCAGTGTTATGAGATAGTGTTGAGAGTGGTGGGTCATGCAAAAGTCTGTGCTCATATACCCTATATTATATATATATATATATAAACTTTTTTTACTCTCCACACTAGTTCTCCATCTCTCTAACTACCTATTCTTTATTAATGAATCTATTGTTTTATTCCATTCCTTACCACTATAACACTCAAAAATTACCCTAACACAATCATCCCACATTTTGTACAAATATACTGGTATAAATTTTTTATCCAAATCTTTTATATACCACATTACTTTTTTCACTCATCTTGTTGCCTGCCCTTTACTCATAACCCGATTAAATACTATTTTGGCTATTCATTTATTATCTATAAACTGCAACCTACTAAACATTTCCATTTTACTTTTTTCATCTCTCATATAAAAAACATGACCATCCCATTTCTTCTTGAATTGCCTCCCTTGTCCATACTATAATGAAGCAAAATAGAAGTGATCTTACCATATTTGCACTATGAGGGCACCATCTAGGCATTTGAAACTAGAAAATTTATACAGTAGGCAGATACGTAAGTTAAGAAAAATTTTTTTTATATATAATATTCTGACCATTAGCCCAATGTCACTAGCTCAGGAAGACACAGAGATTTATAAGATATAAATTACTATCTAATAATATTTCACTTAAAAAATAAATAGAAGAAGCCACTGCCAGTAATTAACACACAAACATTTATTTATGCAAATATATATAAAATTTAGCATTAGTATTTTAGTATGTTTACTTTAGCATTTAACTACATTTTTAATTTTTATTTTGAAGTTCACACAGATGAATTTAATAGTTTATTTAAGTGTTGAGTATGAATAAACTACATAGATTGCATTTGAAAAGAAAAATATTTTATCCCTGATTTAACCTTAGGCCAAAAGTTCACAGTCAAAAACAATGACAATCTATCAGATATATCGATGTATTCAATGTAGCATGAATACGACAGCACCAAAATGACATACTGTCAGGAATGTACATCTGAACAGCATGGTTAATAGATAGCATTGACTCTCAAACAAATAGGAATGCTACATTTATTGGCAAGAAGAACAATAAACAAAAAACTCCATAGGAAGGGATTGCATTTTCAATCTTACTATCTCTTCCATAGGCAAAAATGGGGGGTGCGGTGTATAAATCGATCCTGCAAGTAGCGAAACTCATACTACATCTACTAATTATACCAATATATCCAATCCACTGACCCAATTTAACTACAAAACAAATAACCTAAGATTACCCTCCCTTAAACTAACATATATAATTTTACAAATCTATGCAGACATTCATGCCCAACTTAAATCGAACATTTATTAAAAGTTGTTAAACAAAAAAAAAATCATAATAAAAACTTAAAAAGAAAAAAAAATTAAATGAAAATGATTTTAAAAAATACATCAAATGACATCATTAATATTAATTTACATTGGTCAGATAGGATTCTATTTGTATTATTTACTGAAAGGTTTAGAATTTAGAGTTCTTATTGGTTTCAAATTAATATTCATTAGAGTTCATAAAGTTCTTACGGTTTTAGAAATGTTCATTAGTTATATAGTTCTTACTGTTTTAGAAAAGTTCATCCTTTACAGTTGCTTGCCATTTGGAATCCAGCATTAAATCCCCTGATGATCCTGTGGTCCTCAATATAAGAAAAATGATGTTTTATTTTTTTTTACATAACAACTGAAGGAATTGAAAGTGCGTCTTTCAATCCCTTCAGCTCCAACTCTCCAACTTAACACATCTCCGTCTTCTCTTAAATTTTCTTCACTCACTAAAAATTTATTTTCAAACTTTTTCTTTTATATGTAACTTTTGGATCCAATGGACATTACATCATCGATGGTGATGAACCTTCCATTGAGGTCCGATTTCCCAATGGATTTCTTTCATTGGCCATTCTGTTCCTATTGTTTTTCCTCTCCTATCTGACCTTTGCTTATGCATTTTGAAATGCCCAAGGGCTAGTTTACTTTTACTAATTTAAAATAATCATTTCCATTTTATACAATAGAATTAATTAAATTATTTTGCAAACTTAAAGATATATTTTTATCTCTAAATCTTTTTAAGTTTTTGCTTTTATAATACTTTTTCTCTTTTTAATAAAGTTTTATTTTAATAATTTTTTTCATTTGTGCGATTTTATATATATACGAGTTTAAGATAGAATTAATTTTCAATTTTTATGTCTTAAAAAAAAAAGAAGTTTTTAAATGTGAACTTTTCAATGTCTCAAGTTTTAAAAAATAATGTAACATCGTATGTGCCCGTTACAATACATCTGCATCCAATGCATGTCTTTCTGCTTTTCCTAAGTAATCTAATACCCTTTTACTAACACATAATGTATCATAACCATGTGTTAACATGGCTACTGCTATTTTTGACCAATTCGCTCCCTGGTGAATTTTTTCATAAGTATTATACATTAAATGCATGTAAAATAATATATTTTATTATAATAAAATTTCACTGAAAAATTTGTGGTAGAAGGTGGGAAATTCAAAATTCCCTCTTTTACAATAGACATAAGCCCCACCCTGACATGTTCAACCATTGACTGTTGCTTAAGATTGTAAAACATTCAGCATTTTACAACATTGTTTTAAATGAGATATTATTTTATATAGCGCTAAGTTTTAATACTGTAATTGTGATATTAGTGATTAAGTCAATGCACATGCATTTTAAAGATAAATTATAAATGAATACTCTCACTTTTTTCCAGACACAAGATATAGTATTTTAGAAAGAATGGAATGAATCCACCCATTTTTTCAACCCAAACATTTATGTATAGGCAATCTTAAGCATATGGAAATGAGAGCATGAGGGTGTTAAGCAATCACTTTAAATTACATTTGTTATGTTTGACTGAATGACACCTGAGAAATCTTTACAATTTATGACCTGTCATTCTTTACTTGAAATTAAACATATATAATGAGATATTATTTTATATAGTCCTATGTTTTAATACTGTAATAGTGATATTAGTGATTAAGCCAATGCACATGTGCTTTAAAGATAAATTATAAATGAATACTCTCACTTTTTTCCAGACACAAAATATAGTAATTTAGAAAGAATGAAATGAATCCATCCATTCTTTCAACCAAACATTTATGTATAGGCATCTTGTGTCTAAAAAAGTGAGAGATTCATTTATAATTTATTTTTAAAGTGCATGTGCATTGGCTTAATTGCTAATGTCACTATTACAGTATTAAAAATAGTGGTATATAAAATAGTATCTCATTATATATGTTTAATTTCAACTAAAGAATGACATGTCATAAATTATAAAGATTTTTCAGGTGTCATTTGTTCAAATATAACAAATGTAATTTAAAGTGATTGCTTAACACCTTTATGCTCTCATTTCCATATGCTTAAGATTTGCCCATACATCAATGTTTGGGTTGAAAGAATGTGTGGATTCATTCCATTCTTTCTAAAATACTATATCTTGTGTCTGGAAAATAGTGAGAGTATTCATTTATAATTTATCTTTAAAGCACATGTGCATTGACTTAACATTGTTTAAAGTAAATAGTTCCAATGGAAAAAGAACTTGTTTATTTGCAAATTTATTATGGTTTTAGATATTTTTTTAAAAATAATTTACGCTATATTTATTAGATATCAAGAAATATAAATTATTAATAGCTTATTTTGACTTGAAATACTTTATTTTCAAAATATGTTATATTAGCAGAAAATCTAAGTATAGCCTAAAGCAATTTACAAGCTTAGTTTCTACACCAGCAATCTATTTATATTTACGAGTATGAAACTATCGCAATTTTGCAATAAATATTCAAAAATTGAAAACCTTTAAAGGATAATTCATTTGATATAAGAGAAATAAATAATTATTCATTTTTATATTTAAAAATAATAAGAATTAAGAAATATTTCATTGATTTTATAAACTGAAAATAATCTTTCTAGAAATGATGATGTCTAAAGTCTTTATTTTGTTTACAATCTCATTTTTTTAATATTTACAGAAACAAAATGTGAACATTTAAAATTTATTTCACTAGTAAACAAAAATATCTATCAAATAAAATCAAATTTATTATTTTCGATAAGTAATAATAATTTTATCATATATTTTACATTGATGTGTGAGACAAAGAAAAATGTCAGAAAATGCAGCAGAGTTTGAGAGGATTAATTCATATTTTTATTCTTTTACAAATGGAGATTAATTTAAAGTTGTATGTGTATAAATATGTGCCTATAAGAAAAAATGGAAAGATATATATTATAAATAAAAAATAATAAAATACAGATGTATGTCAAACTTTTTTTTGATGGTAATAGGTATAAACAATAAAAAAATACTAAATTTTTATTAAACTTAATAATAAAAAAAGTATTTTAAAGTACCATAAAAGGAAATAAGAAGAACATTTAAAATATATTTTTTAAAAAATTCAGTAATCTGCTCACTCATATATTATAATTTTGGCCATAATCCTTTTAATTTTTTAATTGAAAAATATCTGAAGAGGCTAGTTTCTTATGAACAGTTGGACAATTTTATTCACATGTACTCCATTAGTCTCTAGTAAAAGATTTATTATAATGGTGTTCTTTTTTTCTTGATGATGCTTCTGCTAAGATTCATCTTGTATGTCATCACCTGCCAAACTTCACAATGTGTTAGATTTTTTTCAAATATTTTAATAATTATAAACAAATATCAAATTTTAACACAGAATCTGATAGTTTTATCACAAATTAACATTTGTTTATTCATATATATATATAAGCATTCATTTTTTGAGTGTTTCGAAAATATTGTAGATGTTTACATCTGTTTTTATTTACAGGTCAGTTTTAAATATTTAAAAAGGTTAAATATGATTTTTTAATAATATTAATCATTTATCACATTAAATTAAAAAAAAAGTCTAATCCAATTCATTGAGTTTTAGTATAAAATAGATTTTATACAGAAGTGAAAAGTTGAGCATTTTCAAAAACTGTCATCAAATGGAAATGTCAGAATTAAAAAGAATTAATTTGTTAAGTTAACGACTTTGAGAAATATTTAAATTAAATATTTTTTGTAATTAGTTTAAAATGTTTAAAGTGATATTATAAAAGATAAAAACAAATTAAATTAAAATACATATTAAAATTACAAATGATTTAATAATAATAATAATAATAATAATAATAATAATAATAATAATAATAATAATAATAATAATAATAATAATAATAATAATAATAATAATAATAATGAGCTTTCAGGTTTGAACCCCATAAAGCAGTGGATAATGTACACACTTTAAGTATATATATATATATATGTAAAATAAATAAAATATCCGTTAATTAAAAACAATATTGTAATTATAATTGAAATAATATTTTTAATGGTTTACAAACAATTACAAACAATCATTAAATCCACCGAAGTACTTTAGGTTACTTTCTAACCGGCCTTAACTGCCATTAAATTCAAAAACCAAAAGTGGAAGCAAATGTCATCAATTCAAATTCCACGAATCTCATACTTTAATGTTAGAAGCTTGTCAATTTATTAAATGCATTTTATTCCTGTTTATAAAAATTGCCTCTTTAATTTTTCTTTTACTATGGTTTCTCTCTTCATGAAGAATTTTCACATTTTCAAAATTAAATTTAAATTTATATTTACATGTTTTTTCCTGATCAAAGAAAACTGAAGGAGATATTAAATCACCATTATTTTTATTTTTTACACGCTTATATAACAATTCATGTTCCTTTAATCTTTTCTCAATACTGCACCTAGATTCACCTATATATGATAGCATACAATCACAAAAAATTTGATATATGACATTACTTTTTTGCTTGACAGGTATGATATCCTTAGAATTATTGACTAATTTATTAATATTGTTTGGAATGTAGAATGAAACATTAATTTGGAATGTAGAATGAAACATTAAACACATTCTTATATAAATCCTTAAAAAATTTTACTTGTGGATTTGAAATAAATAGAATAGATATCCATTTTTTACTATTAATCTCCATTTCTTTTAAATTATCAATTGTTATATAAGCGTGTAAAAAATAAAAATAATGGTGATTTAATATCTCCTTCAGTTTTCTTTGATCACGAAAAAACATGTAAATATAAATTTAAATTTAATTTTGAAAATGTGAAAATTCTTCATGAAGAGAGAAACCATAGTAAAAGAAAAATTAAAGAGGCAATTTTTATAAACAGGAATAAAATGCATTTAATAAATCGACAAGTTTCTAACATTAAAATACGAGATTCGTGGAATTTGGATTGATGACATTTGCTTCTGCTTAGAAACTAACCAACAGTACTTCTGTGGATTTAAGGATTGTTTGTAATTGTTTGTAAACCATTAAAAATATTATTTCAATTATATATATATATATATATATATATGATCAATAGATGGCATTTTACCAAAACCACCAAACAAAGCATATATTTGTTTACATAAATGACAAAAGAGTCAGAATTCACTATCTCTTTCATTTGCCCACCCTCAGATTAGCTGATTTCAAGCTAATTTGCTATCATCAGTGAAGGATAGAGCTAGAAACTAGATCTAAACACTGACTCCAAGTGTTTATGCAAAAAAGTTTCTATCAGTTTGTAAGCATAAATTTTTCAGACCGGTATCTGGCTTGTTAGGCTGGGTTTGAAGACTTTACCGGTCTAAAAAATTCATGCTTGCAAACTGATAGAAACTTTTTGCATAAACACTTGGAGTCAGTGTTTAGATCTAGTTTCTAGCTCTATCCTTCACTGATGATAGCAAATTAGCTTGAAATCAGCTGATCTGAGGGTGGGCAAATGAAAGAGTTAGCAAATTCTGACTCTTTTGTCATTTATGTAAACAAATATACGTTTGTTTGGTGGTTTTGGTAAAACGCCATCTATTGATCATAAATACAAGCGATATCAAGTTACGTGATTATAACTTGTTTTTCATATCTATATATATATATATTTTAAAATACCAAACAAAATTCAACAACCTTAAAACATTTTTCTATGGTAACTCCAAATTTGTGAGAGACACTCTTAATAAACAGACAATTTTTCACAGAATCAGACAAAGTAATTGGCAACTGACCAGTCAGTTGACAAAATAATTGGCACCTGCATAATTTTCACATCCAAAATTTCAAATCACAGTAAAACCTATGGAAATGCTACTAAAGGCAACTTACAAATCATTAATTATAGAATTAAAATAACCAAACGCAATAACAAAACACCCTCCATGATTCAGGAAAACTAACCAAGATGACACAAGGAAATTAGACTTAAGAATACATAAGAATCAAGACTCCTCCCTGTAAACTGGAATAAGAATGAACTAGAAGTAATCAATGAGTGCTTTAACAATAGTATTCTGAGTTTATTTACATCTTTTAAAAGACCCCCACCTTATTCTATAATATTAACTGCTACATATTCTAGCATAGGCGGCAGAAGGGAGTTTGCTATTAACTGAAAGGAGACCCTTTGATTACTCTTGGAGGCCTTAAAGGAACCGAGCAGTGCAAATTCCTAATGTCCACTCCATACATTCTTGTCATTGCAGCTGTTATTACTATGTGTTTATTCATATAGTATACGGACATGGATGGGCTGCTCACCAACACACATTAGCCAGCGTGGTGAGTTTATTGGCTTTTTACCTCTGAGTTTAAGATCAAGAAACACCATGGTCTGTCTTCTCAATGCCTGATAGGGCAGAATGAATGTTTGTGTAAATGATAAATATTTTTCCAATATATATATATATATACAATTATGACAGACAAAAATAAAGCATGGCCCTTATTCCCAGGAGGCTGTAAAGTCACCAACCAAGGCAGCAGTTGGTGGCCGAAGGCAGAGGGTGCTAAGAATCCCCTGATTGTGGACCCAGGCTGCCATTTGATGACAACTTTTTATTTAGGTACTTACAACTGCAGATCACTTTCAAGTGAAGGAAGATTGCAAGAATTAGAAGAAGAACTCTCTTATATTAAATGGGATATTATTGGACTTTGTGAAGTTAGAAGAAAAGGTGAAGAGACAATTGATTTAAAAAGTGGACATATATTCTATTATAAAAGCACAAATATTGGAAATACAAGTGGAGTAGGATTCATTATAAATAAAAAGTGGAAGAACAATATTGTGGAGATTGATGGTGTATCAGACAGAGTGGCAAGATTAGTTATACAACTTAATAGCAGATACCAAATGCAGATAATTCAGGTTTATGCCCCAACAAGTTCTCATAGTGATGAAGTAGTAGAAGATTTTATATGGATGTACAAAAGGCTTTTGATCAGAGTAAACAACATTTTAAAATTGTTATGGGAGACTTTAATGCTAGAATTGGTAAACAAATGAAAGATGAAAGTGCTGTAGGTAATTTTGGTTATGGTAATAGAAATGAGAGAGGACATAGACTTGTGGAGTTTGCAGAAAAAGAAAAACTTTATATTATGAATTCTTTTTTTGAGAAAAATGCTAAAAGAAAATGGACATGGAAGCATCCAAATGAAGGTACAGCAGAATTGGATTATATTTTGACTAACAGGAAATACATATTTCAAGATTGTAATGTTCTTAATAGATTTAACACAGGAAGTGATCATCGATTAGTAAGATGCAAGATACGTGTTAATGTAAAACTAGAAAGACAAAAATTGTTAAGAAAAACAATATTTACAGTTGATATTCCTAATCTTCAGAAACATTCTAATGAATTTAAATTAGAACTTACAAATCGGTTTCAAGTATTAGTAGATTTTGAACATGATTCAGATTTGAATGAAATTAATATGAAAATAACTGATACACTTTTAAAAACTGCAAGAAAGATAGCTGGTAGAAAAAAGCAGCAATTGACCAATAAAATTTCTACTGAGACTAGAGAATTTATGAAGAAAAGAAGAAATATGAAGATATACAAAAATGATGCATTAAAAAGAATTGAATATCTCGAATTTTGTAAAATGGTGCGGAAAAGAGTTGAAAATGATATAAGAAAGTATAACTGTGAACTAGCAAGAAAAGCTGTAGAAGAAAATAAAAGTCTTAAGAATGTAAAACAACATTTTGGTATTGGTAGGAAATTTATATCTGCAATAAGAAAAAAAGATGGAATTATTACTAAAAAGAGAGATGACATCATGAAATTGGTAGAAATTTTTTATCAAGAATTATATAGTAATAAAGAACAAGTACCTCCTATATCTATTACATCTTCCGAATTGCCCAGAATTTTAAATGAAGAAGTGAGAAATGCAATTAAATGTATGAAGAAAGGAAAGGCTCCAGGTAATGATGGAATTATAATTGATATATTAAAAGAAGCAGGTGAAGAAACAGAAATTTTTTTTAGCAAAGTTATATACTAAATGTCTAAATGATAAAGATGTACCGGATGATTGGAAGAATGCAGTAATAATATTAATATTTAAAAAAGGTGATAAAAAAGATATTAGAAATTACAGACCTATCAGCCTTTTATCAGTTTTATATAAAATTTTTACCAAGATAATTACAACTCGTCTACAGAGAACATTGGATTTCCACCAACCAAGAGAACAAGCTGGATTTAAAAGTGGTTTTAGTACAGTAGATCATATTCAGGTATTGAGAGAAGTTATAGAAAGGACAAATGAATATGAGTTGTCATTATGTTTTGGATTTGTAGATTATGAAAAGGCATTTGATTCTATAAACATTTCTTCAGTGATTAAAGCATTGGATCATCAAGGTATAGATCCAGGATATTGTCATATTTTAAAGAATATTTATAAAAATGCAACAGCAACGATTAGATTACATAATGATACTGGGAAAGTCAACATTGAGAAAGGTGTAAGACAAGGTGACTCCATACCACCAAAACTTTTTACAGCAGTGTTGCAAGAAGTATTTTGTGGATTAAAATTGGAAACTAAAGGAGTGAAAGTAAATGGAGATTATTTAAGTCATTTAGATTTCACAGATGATGTAGTTGTTTTTGCAAATAATGTTTCAGAGCTGCAGGAAATGTTGCAGGAGTTATCAGATGAAAGTAGGAAAGTAGGACTAAAGATAAATGTTAAAAAGACTAAAGTAATGTTTAATCGATTTGCTCAAAATATGAAAATAAAGATTGATTATGATGAATTAGAAGAAGTTAACAGTTACAAATACCTTGGTCAGATTATTAATACAGATGGAAACATAATGGAGGAAATTAATCATAGAATTAAACTTGGTTGGAGTGCTTTTGGTAGAAATAACTTGATACTAAAAGGAAATATGCCTATGGGTTTGAAAAGGAAGGTTTTTAACAAATGTGTTTTACCAGTTTTTACTTATGGATCTGAGACTTGGACACTCAATAGAAGAGCAATACAGAGACTTCAGACCACTCAAAGAAGTATGGAAAGTGTATGTTGGGAGTAACAAGAAGAGATTGAAAATGCAATGTATGGGTAAGAGAACAAACAGGTGTTACTGACCTCATTGAAAAAAATAAAAGATTGAAGTGGAGTTGGGCTGGACATATTGCTAGAAGAGATGATAATAGATGGACAATTGAAATCTTAAACTGGATTCCAAGAGATTGTAAAAGACCCAGAAAGAGACCACATGTGAGATGGATGGATGAAATAAGAAAGTGTGCAGGGGTGATGTGGAGAAGAGAAGCTAAAGATCGAAGAAGATGGATTAAACTTGGAGAGACCTTCATCCTGCAGTGGATTGATAATGGTTGATAATGATGATGATGATGATTCTAGCATATCTTTATATAAATTTCTCAGACACCTTTCATATTAAGCTTTAACTATCCATGGACTGTAAGAAACTGTTCAGCACAACAAATTCAAGATATCTCATAATTGAATACTTCAACCCATTTCAAAGGAGGAAGTTTCAAACAGATATCAGAACTCTGGGTAATTGTGCACTAGTAACTGTCAACCCAGATCATAAAATTTATATAAGCAATACAATTAAGAATAAATATTTTGGTTACAAAAACCAATATTGTCAAGCAGTGATGGAACCATTTGGTAAGGTTATATCATTTCAATCTATATATCTAGCAGATTAACCCCCAATGGTTTATATCAATAGCTATGAGTACAACTTAAAATAACACAACCAAATCAACCCTAACACCATTCCAATTCAAATTGCAGATCAGTAGGCCATGCTTTGTCTCTATATAAGAGGCTTAAAATCACAATGTTATTGATATGGACAGCATATACACCTTGCAGTACTCTTCATTATAAATCAAGTACCAAAAGTTCAACAAGTCATAAACCAAACCTACACAAGCCACACAGAAAATAATACACATTTAATCACCACTGATCAAAGCACACTAAATAAAGCCAACTATCATTCCAGCCCCAAAGATTCTGAATCCAAACATCCAAAGGAGTGCATGTTTCTCCATGAATTCATGAGTATAAAGTCAAACAATGTTAACATTATTGTTGTAGAATCTAATCAGTGGTTCCCAATCAGGCATATAATTTACCTAGCACATCACACATCCCAATTTATACAACCAATTGTGAAACAGATTCAAACTAAAATACATCAATCTATCAGATCACATAATAATTCACAAGTATCTATGAATAAAATATCACCCCATAACATGGAAACACTGATTCATTGTTTACCACCTATAGAACCAGCTTCAACAGAGATAAGAAAACCATTAAGATGACCAAAAAAGAAATGACAACCAAAGTGAATCACAACTGAAATAGTTGCTATTCAATACATAAGGACCAATTTTCTATCAGAAGATCTTATACTAATGGATCTCTCACACAATAAATCTATTAACTAATACCTACGTACTAAAGATAGATATACTCAACAATTACAGATATCATAGCAAACAAGGATACCATGAACAATCTGCTACACAAATACTATACCAAGATGGACAAGGCTCATTCTCCTAACTAGCCATATCAATGCACTAAATATTACTCAGGACTATACACCTGCTATCCATGCCTTCCACCCATAAGATCAGCCTTAACAGAAAACAAAAACTATACAGATGGACAAAGGAGAAATAACAACCAAAGAGAATCAAAATAGTTTTTAATACAGACATAATCACCAGATCTCTATCAAAGGATCTTATCCTCATGGATCTCTTTCACAATAAAACCATTGCCTCATACCTATTAATCAAAGATAGAAATATTCAATATCTACATACATCACAGAATAATAAGGATATCATGATGAATCTTCCACATGAATATTACACCCATATGGTCATGAGCCTTCCTCTTATCCAGCCGTATTGATACATCAAATATTATTATAACATTACATATGTAATCTCATCTATCAAATTATATCTGAGAATTGATATTTTTTTCACATGCAACTTATGTAACAAATGAATGATAAGATGTAGCCATGAAAACTATAATACTCTTGACTTAATAGCCCCATTTATATACAAACATATGTCAATTTAACCCCAACTTCAAACACACCACATATGCTTTTTCTTGTATTGCCAAGTGTTTCCATGTATTTTTCTCAATATCACATTGAAAAAAAATTATGTATACCTAATTTAACACATTAATCTTGTTGAATAATAATATTTATTCATTCAATTACTGTAAATCATGTTTTCTTTTTTCTGGCACAAACAAAATTGTAAACTTTTATGGCATATGCAATATTATGTTTTAACTTGTATCTAAGACCTCATGTTTTTTAACTTATGCAATCCTATTTAAGTCAATGTTTACCTTTGAAACATCATCATTATCATAATAATAATAATAATAATAATAATAATAATAATAACAACAATAATATATATATATATATATATATATATATATATATATAATGTTTATATTTGTATACATTAGTTTATATTTTGAGCATATGTATTAAATATTTTTAATTTTTTGATTTTATCCAAAACTAATATAAGGATGGATATAATAAGTATGTAAAACATTTTATAGATAATAGAAAATGTATATTTAAATATATATGATGATATATTGTAATATTTGATAATCTATCATTTTTATTTAAAAATGAAATATTTGTTAATCTTATAAATTTTATACTTTGAATTTGTAAAATCTCTAACTTTTATGAATTTCACAAACATTTTACAATTTATATTCGATTGCAGGATCAAAAGAATGCTCTTTTTTATATATTAATTTTTCAAAAAAAATTTGTGTGATTTACCACAACAATAGAATAGTAAATTTAGAACTAAAGTTTTTTGAATTGATTCTCAAATAGGATATAATGGGAAATTGTTTGCTCAATTGAGTTAAACAATTGTGTTCATTCTGCCTACTTGGATGCTAGAATGTCACATGATCTCCTGAACAAGTTTTGTCACAAATA
This sequence comes from Epiperipatus broadwayi, assembly GCA_028023455.1. Lineage (NCBI taxonomy): Eukaryota > Metazoa > Onychophora > Udeonychophora > Euonychophora > Peripatidae > Epiperipatus > Epiperipatus broadwayi. The sequence continues at coordinate 64,091 of JAQFVV010013718.1, forward strand.
ATTATTTGTGAGATTTAAAAAATATTTTTTTAAAAATAAAAACAATAACTTATCAAATATTACAATATATGCAATGGCAGACATTTGAATTCAGGATTTTTTAGATTATTCATCTTCCTCTCCATCTCACGTGCCTGATACATATGTCTGATCACACATTGTGAAAAAGATACATAATTTCCAATATATGTATTTCATGCAGAACCAGCACTTATCAGTTGGACCAGATCATAATCTCCCACATATATATACAACAAATGCTTGGTTTATATTAAGATAGCAATTCCTCAAACTTTAATGGACAGGTTTCAATCTTCTCACACTTTCAACTATTCAACCATCCATTTCACTGAAAATCTAATGATGAAATGCTCAAAGCCCCTGGTGGATTTGATATTATAGTCATACCCATGTTGATATTATATCAATCTAACCTCTCATATTATTGAAACTTACATATCCATATATTTTACTAGGAGAGGGCTGAATTGAACTTATAGTATGATATAACATAATAATCTAAATTACTAATACACATAGGAATTATAATGAATAAACATCTAAGAACTTAAGTGAAACAATAAATGAATTGAAATTGAAGTATACAGCCTATTTTATTTATAACATTATTTTTACATTTGCTTTCAATTTTACCTTTCATACTTTTAGTCAATTTATTTCATTAAAAACTTATATGATTTATCATGCATATTATTTTACTTGAAATCCAGATCAGTCTCATGGGTAAATTAATTCAAACAGGGCCATTTTGAACAATTTTGCTACCTAAAACAAAAATGTGCGCATAGTAGTAATTTAAAATAATAAACAAACTAAAGTAGATATTAATATCAATTATAAGTTTTGGAAAGAATATAGATTTTTTTTTTTCAATTTTATCACTTCTGAATTTTGATATATTTAGACCATATGAGACATATTTTATTTCACAGGTAAGATAAGAGACAATTTTTTTGAATACTTCTGTTTACATTTCCATTAATATACACTTCTTTCATTAAAAAAGTATTTAGGAAAATTTTAAGAAAAAAAAACCCATTCATTTATAATATTGAACGGTTTTAGATATAAGAAAAAGGGGATTATTTTTAAAAATTTTCCAAACTTTTCTTAGTTTATTTAGACATCTTTCTGCTACTAATTTAATACAAAATATATTGTTAACCATTATATCTCATTCGTCACCTATTCCGGTTTGGTCCTTATGGTAGTTGCCACTTCATTCATGAGACTAGTCCAGAATTCAAGTAAAATAACAATAAATATACAAGATTCAAAATTAAATAAGTTGACAATAAGAAAGGTAAAATTGAATGCAATTGTAAAAATTATATTATAAATAAAATTGATTTATTCAATAATCATGGGTATAATATGAATTTCATGTTGCACCATGTTTGTTTTTGTCCATTCAACACTCAAAAAATTGAGGAATAATAAAAAATATATTTTTATGGATTAATTAACATTAATCACTATTTGCATTTGCAAAAATAGATAACAATCGAAAGATTATATCAAGTTTGAGATTATATTATTGGCAACTGAAATTGTCTTGAAACCATGAGACCCTAAAAAATATTTATTGGTAAATTTATATTTATAGTTTCCGTTAATAGTGAAAAGTTTATGACGTATATTTAAAATGTTTATTACATGCATTCAGGTATAGTATAGATATATAATAATAAAAGAAATTCTAATATTAAAAAAAAACACGTTTAAAATTGAAATATTTGAATGAAATTAAGTAGTGGTAATGTGCACTGATACCAGTCAGATTATTTTAAGGTTTCAAATAAACATTTGTAAGAATTTTAAAGCATTATGTACTCTGCAAATACTAATTAACCGATTGGAAAGTTTATATTTGACAAAAAAAGACATTCTTACTCAGCATGACTTGATTGATAACGTCCAACATAGTCAACACATGGTTTTACCTTTATCATATATATAGCACATAAGCAAAAACAAATAGATTTGTGACATATTTAAATATTACAAATAAATTTTAAAAACATGAAACATTTGCCATTTTACAATAAATAACCTTGCCTTTCTTTAAAATTCCAAAGGATTATAAAAAAAATGTAATTTATATCTATGTGAATGCATATATTATAATAATAATTTTTAATTAAAAAAAAGTTGCATATCTGTTAGACCACATGAAAAAAATTACCACTTATTATTACTAAAATAGCGTTTATTAATGAGAGTTTAAAAATAATCTAAATATTTTGGATTGTGATATCAAAACCGTTTTTTTTAAAAAAATTGTTAATCGACACTGAAGTTATCTCATTTCATAAGTAATTAAATATAAACCTCATAACTTCTAAAGCTTCGCCGATGTCTTATAATCTAAATGAAAAATTAAATTAAAATTGGATGTAAAATTTATCTCTAAATCTTTATGTTCAAATAATATTTTTTAAAAGTTTATTTTAATAGGATGATTGAAAACTAACCTAGTTTTTTTTCTTATTACAAAAGTAATAAAAACATTTTATTTCTATAATACATTTTTTATGAAAATCATAATGAAGTTCTAATAATTCTCTTTCAAGATAATTTTATTTGACCTATAAGTGAGTTACAAAATTAAAAAAAAAATAACAAGAAGTATCTAGTCGATGTTACAGGGTGGTTTATACAGAGAAGAAATGATTCAAAAGTCAGTAGAATATAACCTGTGGATGCACGGTGAATATTAATCATCTAGTCTATAACAAAATACCTTTATTTTCATATAAATTATTTAAGGGTTGGTTGGAGAGGTGCTGTTTAGACCAGTTGTGAATTGCCATGTTAATATGGCCAGGTATGGATCGGCCTCTCTCTTGTCTGTTTCTTGGATATTTTTGATTATGCTGAGAAAGCAGTTAATGATTTCGTTAAGCAGTAATTTTTGAAAGATCACCTTGCATCTGGTCAACCAGATGGCAAAGTTTATGTAGGTGGCGAGCCTGATTTCAGCGAAAATGCCTCTATTTAAAACCCCTTCAAGAGATGTTAGATCTGGACCATTATTATCAATGTATTTCTGGAAGTGTTGAAGTTCTAATAATTGTTATATAAAATCCACAACTGTACCTACAGATAGGTTCATTGATCTAACAATAGTGCATCTATCTAATTATCTATAATCTGCACTCAAGTCTAGGCAGAGTAAACATAATTTTAATTACAATAGGCATAGAATTCTTTCCAGTTAGCTACCAATAATCAACCTAATTAACTTGACATTGATAAATTTAATGATTATCTACGTTTGGAAAAGTCTTTGACCTGTAGAGGGATCTTTATTATATATATATAATTAACATAGGTAAAGGTGGTTATTTACCTTCATTGTAAAAAGTTGGTTGCCTTGACAACAGATTGAGATTGTTGATTGTTATTGATATTAGTATTGTTTAAGTGTTGATTGCTTTTGTGTATTTATATTGAATACCTATCTAGTCTAGAGCATTATTAGCTTTATTATGTAAGTAATAATTAGTTTTCCAATTATAATTGACTACTTATTAGTCTGCTTACATTTGTCAGTTCAATCAGGTTTATTTAAGCTTTTTTTGAATTAATAATTTTACCCTTTTTAGTCAAGATATACTCTTTAGTGTCTATATAAATACTTTGTACTATAGATAAAAATGGGTATCCACCTTTATTGTAAAAAGGATTTTGCCTTGACAACAGATTGAGATTGTTGATTGTTATGTGACATTGAATACCTATCTAGTGTAGGATTAGGTTTATTAGTTTTGTAATACATGGTTGGAATGCAATTTGAAATTTATAATTGCAATTGAACTATTTGTTAGTCAGCTTTCAGAATATGTTACATTTACCTGTTTAATGAGATTTATTTAAACTGCTTGTATTAGTAATAGTTTATTACGGTTATACAGGCAGTCTCCTAGTTATAAACACTTGAGTTATAAACAATTTGCTATTACGTAATCGCTTTTGGATTTTAGATCTTTATCTATGCACATACTTTCATGTATAATTAGTGCTATAATTAGTTTCCAACCAGTAACCACCTAAACATTCACAGTAAATATAGCAACCAATATTTCTAACTGCTGTCAAGGCAACCTTCACACCTTTTGACAGCAGTTAGAAATATTGGTTGCTATATTTACTGTGAATGTTTAGGTGGTTACTGGTTGGAAACTAATTACATCATTATCCCAGATTAGCTTTAGGCACTATTTGGCTTATTAATTAGTGCTATATACTGTAGAAAGAAATTGGTATTCAAAATTGCACAGTATTCTAGTATTTTAATAATTTAAAAAATCCTTTTAGTAATTAACACTACAAATTTACAGTATCTGATAAAAAAAACAACTATTTACAAACATTTGTAATTGAATTTTTTCTAAACAATGATAAACTTCGGAATTTGAAAATAATTAAAATTATATTTTAAAGAACAATAAGAAATTATATACTGTAAAATACAATAAATCTTCCCATCTCTCTGACATTAATTACTTTTATTTTTCTTATCATCACAGACTCTCATGAACAGAATCGTCTTGATTAGCACTTGTTTTTAAAGGTAGTTTGTGTGTGATTACATTCTATATACACTACATATTTCTGTTTTGGTGAATTTTTTCATTCTTATTAATTAAAAATATGAGTGAGAAACAAAAAAACAGCAGTGTTGATACAACCCCAAAAAATCAAGATCTCATAAATCCCAAATAGAGACAAAAATGGATATAATTAGACATTCTGAAAATGGTGAATCTTTTGTTTCAATCGCACATTCATGTAATTTAAACCAATCAATAATATATACAATTGCAAAAAAACAAAAACAAAATTAAGGAATATGTTAAAAATTGTGGAGATATTTCTTCAAAGATTGTTTCAAAAAGACATGGCAGAGTAATGGATGAAATGGAGAAATCGTTGACTTTATGGGTTGAAGATCAACATCAAAAAGTCATTCTGGTGAGTTTATCAATTATTCAAGCCAAGGCTCTTAGTTTGCATGAAGATTGGAAGAAAGAATTTAAAGAAAACTCTGTTGTTGAATTTGTAGCAAGCAATGCCACTGATGAAGATATTGATGAGTTAATGCAATCTCATTCATAACCTCTGTCAAATGAAGACTTAATTAAATTACACGAGATTAATGAAATACAAAGTGAATATGAACCTGATAATGAATTTACTGTTAAGAGTTTGACAATCAAGAATATGAATTTTGACTATCATGGAAGAATGTGATTCTAATGGAGAGTGTATATCTCATGTATAAAGGGCAATGGAAAAAGATAAAGAATGTTACAAAATTCTTTATCAAGAAAAGAAAAAGAATACAAAAAAAAAAAAAGGAAATAGTAAAAAAAGTAATATATGAGCCAAACTAAACAAATAGTAATTCATTAGTAAATTTTCTTCTAAAAAATAAGTGTATACAAAAAATGAATATAACATATTACAGAAATGAATAAATTATAATAAGGCTTTATAATCATGAAAAAAAAACTAATGCATTCAATCTATAAATAGAAATTTTACACTGTCTATGTTTGAGATCTAATTCAGAATCAGTCCATAATTGTTTTAACTTCACTTTGTAATTGTTCATCTCTTGAAAGTTTGCAATTTTATTTTTATAAATTATTTTATCAAAATAAGACGATGTTTGATTGATTATTTTTTTAAAAAAAAATTCTGCTTAACTCCAAACATTAAAAGTCTGATGAAATCAAAATAGGCACAAAAATCTCATTAAGTAAATATTAAATAATATAATAATACATTATAATTTTATTTCTTATAGCATAATATATTATTTACAAAAATGGATAATAATGCAAAAGCTATTTAGCACAAGTAAACTCTAAATCTGAAATGAAAATTATTATCCTTTATACAAGCACTGTACTTTAATATTCAATTAACAGTGCTGAATATTAGTAAACTCTTGATCCAAGCAAGATAAAGACTTATGAAAACCTAAGAACATCCATATTACATTTTGTACATACATGCAATTATATAGTCCAATCTTAAACAACTTGGACTGAGAGTGTGAATATATTATATTATTAATTTAACTTACACTTCTATTTTATTACATATTAACCCTTGTGAAATCTTAAAATTTACTATGTGTTAATGTTAGAAGTAAAAAAAACATTCTAGGTTATTTATATATGAAACTCATAGGCAAAAAAATTGATTCATAGACTGTAAAATATAGTCATTGCTGATTCATAAAAACCAATTATAAAGGGAAGTCTGTAAAATTGAAAAAAAGGCTTAATGATGATATAAAGAAATATAACAAAGAAATAGTAGAAAAGATATAAGAGAAGATAAAAGTTCAAAAATTGTAATAAAATGGTACAATGTTATAAAAATAAACTTGAGTTTAAAAACTGGATGAAAAAAAATTCTATAAAACTATGTAATAATGAAGAATAGTAAAGCAGAGCAACTCATATTTTAATAGTATCATTTGATAGATTGTTTTAATTGAAGATTTAAGACATGTAATTAAATCCATAAAGAATATGAAAAACTCCAAAAAATATTCTTTTGATTATTAAAATTATATAGAAAAATTGTTAGAAATATTTGAATAATAAAGCTATATGAAATAACTAGAAGAATTTATTAGTGATATGCTATTTAAAAACCATGAAAATAAAAGTATTAAACATTACAGATATTAATTTTCTGTCAGTTCCATGTAAAATAATTGGTAACATGAAATTGAATTGCTGATAGACAATTTTTAACTGAACTTAATTAAAAGAGCAAACCAGATTTATAATTAAATATAAAATGATCAATGACATTATTCTAATATAATACTTATAAAAAAAGATAATTAAATGTAAAATGCCATATTGTATAGAAAGTATAAATTAGGAAAAAACATTTGAATCTATGAGAATTTTTGTAGTGACGATGGGAATCACAATGAATTGATGGCTTTATAAATATTTAATATTCATACAAGACTATAAAAATAATTTTAGAATCTTTATTGACACTTATATTTATTATATATATATATATATATATATATTATAAACTATATATATATATAATATATATATATATATATGTTTAGTAAATAATAGTTTATAATGTTAAATGTTTATATGTAATGTTTTGAGATTAATAAATTGTGTTTGTTTAAATGCCAATAAATAGCTCTTTAGTGTCAAAAAATGACATTTTAAAATTATTTAAATACAAGTATATTGTCTATACTGAATGTAATATAATTAAAAGGGATTTGCTCAGATTTCCAAGCTCCCTACATCTACCCACTTTGTTTTATACAACTGATATGCATGGCCACATACATATCAAAAAAAATTAAATACATATATTGGAGATTATTTATTATTTTCACATGTATGTGGTCATATGTATCAGTTGTAAATGATGGAGGAACAGATCAAATTCCTTCTAATTACATTATTTTAAAGTTACTTCTTTAATTTTATCCCCTTTACATATATTATGAATGATCTACCATGTTTTTGCTATAAGGGATATACATTTCTAATCAATTGAAAATTTATTTCTAAATATTTTAAAACCCAATATATATATATATATATATATATATATATGGGTATTTATATATATATATATATATATATATATATATATATATCTGGAAAGTATAAAATTTCATTCATTTTTAATCTTACCAATGCTGATTTACATTCTAATATGATGCAATAAATAATAATTTACAATGTTAAATATTTATATGTAATATAAAAAAATCATAAAAAATTAAAATATCAATTGTAAAATGTGGAAATAAAAAAGAAAGTAATACTTTAGGATAATTAGCTTTAAAAAATAATTCCAAAAATATTTTAGCTTTTTTATCAACATGCCTTAAAATATGTAAAAAAATACTAGAATTTAAATCATCATTGGTAAGATTAAAAATAAAAGAAATTTCATACTTACTAGATATATTGTGTCAATCAGGTTTAAAAATTCATTCCTTCTAGCAAAAGCATTGTAGACAATCCTCCTGATATATAAAGAAGAAAAAGGCTAAAGAGATATCTTGTTAACTTTAAAATGTATTGTCATTTTCTGACACACTATATTTAAACAGATGCAATGAGTTAGGCTAAAAACATTATATATATATGTATAAGTGTGTGTTCATATAAAGCACTATTAATTCAATATCTTAATTTTAAAACTTTGTTGGATTTATAAAGTTTTCATATTTAAGAAGAGATATTGTACTCTCTCATTGTGAATATATTAATCTTTACTGAGATAGACAAAATACCTCACTGCAATTATGTTTATTAATTTCTAGGTATTTACTAAATATATATATAATAACCCCAGTGCATAACACTATACTGAAATAAATATATACAAATATTAAGCATTAAATCATTTTGATTATTTTGATTAAATCATTTTGATCTGGATATTTTGAAATATGAACTCTAATGTATTTTATATATTAGTTCACAGAGGGCAGTACTAAATTTCTTAACCATGTGGGGTGATTTAATGCTTAATATTTGTATATATATATATATATATACATTTTTTGTAAGTTTTTAAATGTGTGTGCAAACTGATTTATATATTGCATACAGATTAAAGATCATCTTTGAAATCTTAAGATAGTCAAAGATGGAGATTAATAAGTATTTAAAATAATGTATATATATATATATATATATATATATATATATATATATATATATATATATATATATATATATATATATATATATATATATATATATATATATACATACAATTGAAAAATTTACAGTAAAAGTTTATTTTTTATTGTAGGAACACATTATCTTAAAAAAGAAATATATCTGAGCATTAAGCCTTTTCTCCCACAGTTATAAAAACTCAATGAAAAGTGAGATTTTAAAATTCATTTTTCCATTGCCATGTTTCAAATATTATTCATCAAAAACTGATACATTAATGTTAAATTTATAAATATAACTCAAGACTATTTGAGTGAAATCCAAGTCAAAAGTTATAAGAATTTAAAATATTAAATGTAAAACGTAGAAATAGAAAAGAAAATGATACTTTACTAAACAAGTTAAAAAAAAAAAAAATTCAAAATTTTTTCTTCAATATACTTTAAAATATATAGTAAGATTTTGTACTCTAATATCATAATTGTGTGCATATATTATTATCAACCATTATCAATCCACTGCAGGATGAAGGTTTCTCCAAGTTCAATTCATCTTCTCTGATCTTTAGCCTCTCTTTTCCACATCACTTCTGCACACTTTCTTATTTCATCCATCCTTCTCACATGTGGTCTTTTTCTGGGTTTTTACAATCTCTTGGAATCCAGTTTAAGATTTCAATTGTCCATACATTATCATCTCTTCTAGAAATATGTCCAGCCAAAATCCACTTCAAGTATTTTAGTTCTTTGAATGATGTCAGTAACATCTGTTTATTCTCTTACCAATATATTGCATTTTTTCTGTTCTTGTTACTCCTAACATGCATGAGTGGACTGAAGTCTCTGTATTTCTCTTCTATTAAGGTTCCAATTCTCAGATCCATATGTAAAAACTGATAAAACACATCATTTTCAAAAACATAGGCATATTTTCTTTTAGTATTAACTTATTTCTAACAAAAGCACTCCAACAAAGTTTAATTTTATGATCTATCAAAAGCATTCTATCTAATATAAATAATTTTATCCATGATGCTTTAATATATGTTAATGTATTGATTTTAAGAGAGAGTATTTATAATTAATTACTAACAAACTTTATTATCTCATTTTAAAAAAGTTAATAAACATAATTCTAAAGGCATTAGCATTTATATGAAGTTATATCTTGTTTTCATCTGATATCTTTGTAGTATTTGCTGCAGTTCTGAAGCATTATTTGTGAAATTGGTAGGATCATTTCTGTAAAAGTAAATAATTCTAAACAATCTTTTTTTTATTTTTGTGATACTGATTACTCTTTCAATTTACAATTTTTTTTCCATATGTCATAGCATCGGCCAGGAGGTGAACCCACAACAACTGTCTGCAACCAACTGCTTGCTTGCAAAGTGCTATGCTGACCTCTCAGCTAACAATGCTTGATTACAATTTTTTTTCTGCAGAATTGATGTCAAATGCTTTTGGGAAATGAACTACTTTGTATACTTTAATTATTTTAATATCACCCATAACTCTAATCACTATCACATGACCCAAATCAAAAGTTGCAGATAATTTTTGTAATCACTGAATGAGAAAGTATCTATGATTTTAAATATTAAATTTTAGAATAAACTGTTATATATTGCATTTGAAATACACTGTAGATTATCTTTTGAATTGATAAGATAATACAATCATGAGCATATTAAATAACCAAAAACTAAAAAAATGAAATTTTTGTTTTTTGATTTTCATCTGTTTAAATTTAAAACTATGCCATCAAATCCATATTACATATTTATGTCAATTTCATAAATTGACTTATAAATTGTTTCAAAGATTACTATCATATAAATGTGAGCTATTACACATTCTTATTTAATGCAAGTTTTGCATTTTAAATATATTAATTTTATCAATGACAATTTTATACAGATAAAAATCAATCTACATAATATAATTTTTTTTACTAGTAATAAAATATAAAATTGCAACAAATCTGGTCAACTAATTAAATTAATCAATCAAAGCAGTATATAAATACTATTGATAATATAATTTCTTTTTCTATTTTTGGTCACAAAAAAAAAATGTATGTAAACTATATCTATAGTATTTGGTCTCTAAAATTACACTGAAATTCTAGTCACCAATAATCTAAGCTTAAAAACACTTCCAACAATAATTATACATTGATCAATTATTAACATCTATTTGTAGACTAGAAAAGTTCAGAAAAAGAGAAAGAAATGTAACAAAAAGTTACAGATCATTTTGTAATAATTATACAAACTAATCCGAGAAATACACCAATGTCCATATAATATATATATTAAGTAAAAGATTTTCATGGACTACAAACATATATATTTATTGTACTGGTCATTTCTATCTTCTTTTGACCACCGAGGGTGCTACTAGGTCAGTAACAACCTATAAAATTTAATTTATGGTGATCAAATGTTAATGATGATGAATGCCACCAGTTAGACCCAGGGAGAAAAATAGATCTTTAACATTGTTCAGACAATTGAAAAAAGAACACAAAGACAAATGTCAACCAAAATAATTTTGAATAACTTCATAATTTATTAAATTCAACAAAAAATTAAATCTCAAGCACATGAAAGTATAAGGTTTGACCTATATTTCTCTCGTGTATTTACCAAAGAGTGTACATGAGTTTTGAAACATTAAATACCCTGGCAAATAAGTTCATTTTCTCACCTAATACTATTTTCCTGCTAGCAGTTTATAAAAATCAATTCCAGTTTTCCTAATTTAGAGATTTCAAAAATAGAGTAGTCTTGTAAGGAATACAATGTAACAGCACAGGCAAGCATTCCTTGGCCCAGAATAAAGCATCAGGACCAAAAATGTCATATGTCTGCAGAACAGCTCATGATTAACTATGCTCAAGATTATCAAGGTTGAGTCCAATACAAAAAAAAAATAAAAAAATAAAAGATTATGATTTTGCATAATTTTAAATAGAAGAAAACAAGATCTTTGATTTAGGAAAAACAGAACAATATACTCAATAAACCACCAGCCAAAAGATTTATGCTCTTAAGAAATGCAAACTACAATTCATTAACCTAATTATAATGAAGGATACAGGATAGGTGAGTTAAAATAAAATTATGAATGTCTGACAAAGCATTTATTACAGGTTAGTAATCTAAATTAAAAAAACTAAACATATAAAAATAGAAACTTGCAACACACTGTCAAAGAAATACATAATAAAAAATAATATGGTATCTTAAAACTAATAACCTGATACACACTCTAAATACAGTAATCAGAAAATAAATAAAATAATTAAAATACTGAAAGAATATACAAAACTTATACTAAAGATAGGTCATTTTAAAGATTAAGCTGAGACTTTATCCAAGATTAAACCCTGGTTAGAATATAAAAACATTTTACCTTGAGGCATAAGATTAGACTCAGTGGATATCTTTCAGCAGCACACACAGTTTATTTCACTTTAAATATCTGATGAAGATTTTGGATTCCATTTATACATTCCGGAGTCTGGAGGCAATCTTAAGGATCAGCTCTTGTTCAGGCTTTTATGACATGATATTGGAGAAACAACTTGGGATCCAGGATCTGTCTTCAGGTTGATTTAGTACTGCATGTTGTAAAAAAGATCCATCATGGTGGGTAATTTTATCATTCTGCAGAAAGTAATGCTATTTAGCAAATAATGGTCCATAGTATGATATCAGCAGAATTTTCTATCAGCAGGCAGCGATCTTTAAAATATAAGGCAGCACAGCAAAAGAAAATATTCAACAAGCAGAATAAAAATGAATAGCCAAATAATAATTAAACTGAAATCTCAGGGTTATTTATATGCACTCTTATCTCCTGCATCATCTTTAACTAGAAGTTTTTGTCCAGAGCAAATCTCTATCTCAGACTTAATCTTAATTAAAAATCTGACCAGGGCTTCTATCTTATCCAAAATTAATTTAAAAAAAATAAATGCATAATTAAGTCTCAGCTTTTCTTTTTAAAAATAAATTAAAATTATATTACAAACAAAAATAAAAAAATCAGGAATGCAATTAAAACTTTCCAAAATTAAAATGCTTTTTCCCAAAAAGGATTAAAAATTTTAAATTAGAATGTTTTTACAAATAGATAAAAAAACAAGGGTTGAAAGAAAATAGGTTTTAAACTAAAATCTATTGCAAATAAAAATCACAGAATTTTAAAATAAAAATGAGTATGTGGATTGTTGCACATACTCTTAATACACAAAAAACAATATATAAAACTTTTAAATAGTTTTTGTTTGAAACTTTATAAAAAGATAAAAATGACTTTTAACTTTGTGATGGAACTTTTGAAGTGGATAAAGCATCCAGTTTAATATATATATATATACAGATGTAACTGGATAATATATATATATATATATATATTGTAAATATCGATAAGTCTATCTATATTTTAAAAATTGTCATTTGTAATATAGTTTGAAAATACGACTAGCTCAATTGAATTATAATGCTTAGTTAAAATTTGCATGTTATCTTTAATATACTTTTATATTATCATATTCCAATTGAATTTATTATCAATTATCAAAATCAATATAATTCTATAATATGTACTAATTAAATAAATATTTATTAAATCATGAGACTGTGAAGTAAAGTTACAAAGTAATAAGTAGATTTACATTGAGTCAATATCTTCCAAACATATTATCTCAATGGCATAAGAATACTATCACCTCCTTATTAACTTACTACTACTTCTATAGCATTCTTATGGCTTTTAATAAAATAAACTATCTTTAATAATAATAAAATAAATAAATCTTAACTTTTAATTTTTAAAATATAATTAAATAATCTCAGGTTCTTCTAATTATCTTAAAGTAATGATAACTCATGTAAATAAGTATGATATGGGATTTTACATCAAACCTAAATACACCTAACTTATTTTAATAATAATAATAATACTAATCTTAGAGTATAACCTAATCTTATCTATTCTGATATATCATCAATCATTAAATAAATAATCATATGTATATCTTTTATTTTCATATAGCATCTTAATTTTGGAATAGATCAAAATCTTATAATTCAATAATCTGTGGCAATAAATAATATTGTACTCTTATATTATGCATTATAATTACTCTATGACCATTGTAATATGATGTAATAATGTCAATCAATTCTCATAAATGATAATCAGGAAAATATTGTATTTATTTCTAAAATAATATTAATAAATTCACATTGTGCAAATATTATGTTTCTTCAAATTATCTGCTGTCAAATGCTGTGGTGCAAAATAATGAACTCGACACACTTTTAAACAAATCAAACAAATTTATTCACATTAACTTTGATTAAGAATTTATTTACAATATTTACAGTTCCAATTAGAAAAAAAAAAAAACAAAGAAAAATAAAATATAAGAAAATAATAATACAAAATGTTTACACTGTTATTAGCTCATACTCCTATTAAATAATCTATACATTCTTTTAAAATGCTATACTAATAATATTGAAGTATGTTTTCGAACTTACACTTTAAATACATATCAGTAAGCTTCAATTATTACAAATAAATTTATGTAAATACTGTTTTTTGTAGCATATGTAAATAATAAAACTTTAATAATTAAATTGCTACATCAATTAAGTATTAATGTTATTCATTCCATAATGTAATAGTATGTGTTCACTTTACTATTAGTACTACTTTAATATTATAATATAGAAATTAATGTATCTGTGTAATGTAATAACAAATAATTGATTATAACTTTATATTTCACTTAATGCAATTCATGCTACAGGTTTTATCAAATATGCATTACATATATGTGTTGTTAAAATAATAATATTATTCAAATCATTCATTAATTTCAAATTAATAAAGTATTATATTAGATAAATTTTATGATTCTTTTCTATGTAAAATTATTACTTCATTTTATGTGTTATACTACTCCTTCTTAATAAATTTCTATCTACAAAAACATCCTCTAAACTTATTTAAAATTTCCGGAAAACAACTTTCAACTCTAAATAAAATACTAATTCCAAACTATTTATGCTTCGTCATCTATTTTCGGTAAATCTTTAATCCAACATAAACTTCTACATAAAACTTAACTTAATTTATCCAATAAACAAAATAAAATACAGACTTTTAACTCTCTTCCTAATTTGCAATAAAAAATAATTACTTATAAATAATAAATATAATTCTAATACTATAACATAAAAACAATATCAAAATTTATTAACGAAAGAATCATATAATTATTTCTAAGCTTCTTATGTAATGTTGCATCGTATTTATTTCATAAATTCAAATTATGCATATTTAAATAAAACTGTCACTGCTAATATAATGTGTGTGTATTTTTTAAAATAATCATACATTCATTCAAAACAACATAATATTTGGTTGATCTAAAGAAAACATATTAAATACATCAAAATTATTATTATTATACAATTTTTACCATAGATAATGATTTAATTGTCCAGTCCATCTTCCAATATTCTTCGGAATTACAGCTTCATAAAATAATTCACATTTATACTCACAATCATTCTTTAAAATATTCTGTGTTATATTAATTATAAAATAAACTCATGCAATTAATCATTATATTATTTTTTAGTTACTATTTTAAGAAATGTACCTATCTTATTTTTAATAAATTAATAAGATTTAATTTTTATATTAGATAAATAAAACAGAATTTATATTACGTGACTCCAGCGATGTTTTCTTTTTCACCATAAAGTTTTTTAATCCTAGGCACATATTCACTAGCACACCATTTCCCGTTTCCGGTCCATCACGTGTTTTTTTAAAAGTTTATGAAAAACGAAAACGTTCTTTTAAAACCAAAATAAAAGTTAATCAGTTCTTTTATAAAAATATAATAAAATTAATATAGTTTATCTGATCCGGATGCAGTTCTTTAAAGAATATTATTTAAAAGTTATTATTCTTGAATTAGTTTATAATTTATGAAAAAAATTACCATTTAATTATTTTAAATTAACTGGGACGTCCACGTATTACTTGCGCATTTCTTAATAAAATATCCAGGTAAGAATAAGCTTCTTTATTTATAAACGACCAGCGTTTAAATTATTTTAATATAATAATTTTTATTATATTAAGACTTTTAGCTAATTATATTTTAAATTTATTTGCCTTTTAAAATTGTCAACATTCAGTCTTTAAAATATAAAAACTTAACAAGGCAAGTATTTATAAACTACTTTTATTTCTAATATCTTTACTTAAGATATATTTAAATTTATAGCTTGCAAGAAATTACTTTCTTCATAAAGAAGTATTTTATTTTTTAAAATATCTATTTTCTAATAGACAATAGTAATTAGCTTTTAAAATTATATACTGTCCAAAATATTACTTTTCTCCATCTCGTAATTTTCCGAACTAATCCAGCGTTTGTCATACTTCTAGTATAAAGTTTCCGATATATTTTCACTATATATGATGTTCCCATGACCATTTGCTTGCAAATTGAGCTTAGTAGAGACGATCGATAGGGAAAAAATTAAGTTAACACTGCATGTCTATCATTTAAAACTTTTATAAATTATTTATAATGACACTCTTGTAATTTTAAAATTGATTTTGAGAGCGTCTATCAAATTTACTTTGCTATTTTTAATAACACAATTAACTTGAAAATCAATCACAGAGTCCTCTCCTAACAATTGAATTGAGCTTTTATACTGGAAGAAACTTCCCATTTGATTGGTAGATTAAACAATCAACTTTGCTGGCTTATTTACATATTTACCAACAACACAAAATTAAAAATAAATAATGACTTATTTAATATTTAATAATTATTACATTATTACATTTTTAAAATAATTCTTATCGTTTATTTAAATTTATTAAACATTCTTTTAAAATATTCTTACTTACTTTTAATTTTAACTTTTATAAAATTATTTAAAATAAACTAAGTCTTTTTTATACGTTATATTTTTAAAGCAATATTTTTTTAAAAATCAGATTTAATATTCTACATTGATTTATCTTTATTTTTATCTCGCGATAGTTCACATATTATTTATAAATTTTATAACATGATTTTTTAAAATAGTTCTGCAACTTTACTAAACAACTTTCAAGCATGTGTGAGTACATTTAACAAACATCTGTTCTTTACAATACAAGAAACGCTTGTCATTGTCTAAAAATAAACTAACAATTGCATTTTTTAAAATAAATATTTTTTAAATAAATAAGATATTATAATAGATTTTAAAATAATTATCCAATATTATTAAAATCAAATATTAGTCTTTTATTTAAGTACTTAGAATAATTAAAATATTTATATTCTTTTATAATATTATTTTATCAACAATAAATATATGCATTTAATTTTACTTGTCTTTTAAACACTTTTAGCTTTAAATACCTATTTATTAAATATATTAATGCAGTATTGATTATGGCTATTTTTTCCCCAACCATATATTATAATCATCATCATTTAAAATGTCTCTCTCAATATCAGCACAATTTCACATATCAAATACTCATAGATTGCTTTAAT